>SSNR01000335.1:91207-216207 GCA_006937965.1 Callopanchax toddi
GGAAGACATGGGGAAGTAAACATACTAAAACAAAACAAACTGAACACAAAAGGGCACAGATCATGACACCCTCTGAAACACTGCCACACTGACTTTATCTGAAAGGGACAATCATACACCTGTGACACCTGGATGGAAATGAGTGAATACTAATAGGAAAAGTGCTGGTGAAGGTTATCAGTCATCCAGGTCATGATAATCCAAAAAAGGTTTTAAATAAAGGCAAATGGACTTATTTGGTTATTTGAAGACGTTTCACTGCTCATCCGAGTAGCTTTGTCAAATCTGTTTGAAGTAGAGAGAGTCTTATAAACTGTGCTTGTCTTCCTCTGTCTGTGACACACCTCCTTCCTACCCCCTTGAGGAGGTGTTTGCTTCACTGTATTCGGCTGACATCCTGGTGAGTTGTTTTGATTAGATGAAGGCATGAATTAGGTTGGAATTGTCTGGGAATTAAGTTCAAAGCAGACTGGTAGGTGAGGGAAAGATGAAATCTGAGTCCTCCTCTGTTTAAAGTTGGTTTTTCCCGTTTGACATAGATGGCTTCTTTAACTCCTCTCTCCAACCATCGGTCTTCTTTGTCTAAAATGTGTACGTTGTCGTTTTCAAAGGTGTGTCCCTTGTCTTTGAGGTGGAGGTGGACTGCTGAGTCCTGGCCTGATGATGTGGCTCTCCTGTGTTGAGACATACGTTTGTGTAGTTGTTGTTTTGTTTCTCCAATGTAAAGGTCTGAACAGTCCTCACTGCACTGGACTGCATAAACAACACCACTGATCTTCTGTTTGGGAGTCTTGTCCTTAGGATGAACCAGTTTCTGTCTGAGGGTGTTGTTGGGTTTGAAGTTTAATAGGAAAAGGATGCAGAGAATTTGGGCATTTTGTGTGGAGGACCTACCTACCAGTACACATTTAACTGTGTTGCTCCTTCCAAGGACACACAATGCTTCCAGGTTGTATCTTGTGATAGTATTACAACAGTTTGACCAAAATAAAATTTTTTAACTTTTTTGAGATGTTTAGATTCAAGCTTACTGAAATAAATGAAAAAAAAAAAAAAACAAATACCTTTCTGCCAGTCATTCAACTTCTTAGTGCAGTGCTGTTAGGATTTTCAAATGTACGTAAACCTTCCAGTTATGCAAAAGATAAAAGAGGATGGGTTTTGTTGCAACATGATGTGAGCAAAGCTTTTCATAACGTGCTGCATGAAATCTTCCAAAGGGAAGAATGTGTCAAACAGACAGTGTATATTTTACAGTACGATATGTCATTGACCAACTAACCAGTCACAAGTCCCACATTTAGCAGGACTTCATTCCAAAAGCTCTGAACTGCAAACACATGCACACACAGACACCGACGGCGCTCTCTAAATATTTTCCTGGTTCTAGTAGAACTAGAACAGCTGATTTCCCCTCAGGTTTTTTTCTCTTCAGCAAAGTACCACAGATTCCTACCTGCTCCTGTCAAAGTTTGTGTTCACCGAATTGATTAAACCATCACATTTATTATCTTTAGAATGAAATGTAGAAGAAGGGCTGTCAGGGAAGTGAGCCTTGGGGGAGGATCAACAAAGACAGTAACAAAAAACGCATAAATTAGGATCACCGATTGCTCTTTTGGCCCGGAGCCCAATAGCATATTTTTTGCCACATCAGCAACAAACCAGCTGCTCCTTCAGGTGAAAACAAGAAACAGAATAGTGTTACTTCAGTCAGAGGTAGTGATTTCACTCACACTGCACTTGAACCCAAACAACACAGAGTAAAGCTGCTCCTTCACTCAGCCTGCATGTGGATTTCTGAGTTCACTCTGGAACACAAGCATGGTGTCAGTAAGTTCAAGCCTTTTGTCTTCAAATGGCACGACTCAGTGGAAGTATTTGCACCAAATAACACTTAATAGCTCAATAAATTTCTGCTTTTATTATAGTATCGATTTAGACTGTCCACAACATAAAATACTGTCGCTTTTTGTCTTGTGCAATTCACTATAGAGGTCTGTGGTGTCCTTAGGAGGAGGAATGTGCTTCTCTCTGTATGAGACTGCGCGTTTTACAAGCTTTACCCTCAGATAAATGCTACACAGCTCATTATGTGGAGCAGCACACTGACAAAAAAAAACTGGTGTCTCCAAAAGAAAATGTACTCTTGAATCAGCTGAGTTGATTAATACCAAGTGGGGAGTTTTAAAACCGTCACATTTGATGTGCTTGTTTGATTGGTGTTGCACCGATGGAAGACTTATTTCTTTTAACAAAAAACACAATGCAGTGTTTGTTAGAGGCTCTTGTTTGGTGACTTTTATTAGAGAATTTATTTGATGTTGCCATGAAACAGCGGATTAATCTCAGTAAGAAAAAGAAATGTCCTAAATTGATAAAACTATAGGGATCAAGGGTGATATTTTATGGAATTCTTAACCCTGTGAAAAAAGTGCAAAAAAAAAAAAAAAAAAAGAAAGAAAGAGTATTTTCATGACATGATGATTGATATTTCTTACAGGGCAATGGATAGATAATAACACATTATTTATGAAAAGGTATTTGCCCTTGATGGATTTGTCAGTTATTTTGTCACTTAAATGTTATAGATCATCAAACAAATGTCAATATCAGACAAAGATAACTAAATATGAATGTAGTTTTTAAACAATTTTATTTATTAAGGGGAAAAGCTATTGAAGACAACAATGAGTGTCTTACATCCCTTTGGAGGATATTTGTCCCACTCTTCCTTGCAGAACTGCTTTAATTCAGCCACATTCTGCACAACACACCCTGTGATATCAGGTCAAGACAATTCAACATGTTGGATTTCCCCGATTTATGATTGGTGTGATCCCAACGTCCTTCCAAGGCGACCAGAGCACTCTAACCCACCACACCTGACAGGAATATCTGATAAGATTATCTTTAGAGCCATTACGGTAATCAGAATTCAGGATTCCATCAATTACTGCAATCCATCCAGGTCCTGATGCAGCAATCAGCTCAAGATCATCACACTACCACCACGTTTGACTGTGGCATAATGTTATTTTAAAGATCCCATATTCTGCACTTTATATTCACTCTGAATCATTTCTTTTACATCTCAACATGAAAAGCTATGCATTTGTCAAATTGGCCCTTACTTTAAGTACTGCTGTTGTTTTCCACTGGCTCATTCCACTTCCTGAAGCAAATCCTTTGTTTCAAATGGGCGGGGCAGTTGGGGAGTCGAGTCCCGTCCATCTCTCTTCTCCACGCGCTTTCATGAGACGTCGGTGGGTCTTCAGGAGCAGATGAAGGGATTAAATAAAGACTTTTGTGCTCGTTGATGCAACCAGCTATGAAGCCACTGCTGTGCTTTGCTTGTAGCTTTGCAATGACTGTTTGCTAACATTTGTGAGGATGTGCGCTCCTGTGGTTTTTAAAGGGTGGGTGGGCTCAGGTAGCCAAAGGTGCTCGTGATCGGCTCTGTCCTCTAGAGAGGAGTGGTCTTTTCCGTTCTTGACGTCAGCAGGGGAAAGATTTTGAAACCACCCATTCCCAAAAGTGAGAATAAGGAAGTGAGAACAGTGAAAATATTTGAACACTTTTGGGTCTCAAACACAGTCTTTGGGACAGATATGACCATTAAAAGATCTTTAGAAAGTAAATTTTGCATAATATGGGACCTTTGAAGAGACACACACTTTCTAAAAAGTTCCACTTTTGCCTCATCAGCCATAAAGATATTTTACCCAAAGTCTTGTGGATTATCTATAAGTATTTGGTAAGTGTAAGACACGCCTTTATTTTCTTTTTGGTTATCATGTTTTAAAATTACTTTTTTACCAAGAGACACATTGGTTTGGATAGTTTTTTTCCCCTTAATGAATGAAACCAACATTTGAAAACTTATTTCTGTATTTACTCAGGTTATCTTTGTCTAATAATTTGAGTGATGATCAGTAACATTTAAGTGTGACAAAAAAAAGACATTTGTAAGGGGTAAGTTCTTTATTTACATCATGGTATGTGGTGAAAAACTGAGTGTATAATACAAACACACACAAACTAGTGTTTATTCACCATATTGGGGCCACAGGCTGAGCCCTCAGCAGCTGGCATGAATTTGGTCTCACACTTCCTTCCAACACGATGGCACCACAGAGCTTTGCAGATATCCTGGAACAAAATCAAAGGAAAAAAAAAGAAGATGGGATGATGGGGATCTTCCTCACAGCAGCTATAAACAAAACTACTAGCAACTGGAGGAATGATAATTCATAATACTGTTATTTTGCCTCCCGGGAACTATTAAAACTTGTTGATGAAAGTGCGATGAAACAGAGATTGCCTGCAAAATGAGGCCTTGGCAAACAATTCCTGTGCAGCAATTGAGTAGCTCCAAAATATTTATGCTTCTGTAGTTAGGATGACAGCATTTTTCTAAACCAGAAAAAAAAAATTGGGTGATAATTTTATTGATTTTAATGATAATCTGGAGGTTTGGTTAAGTCCGAAAAACATCTTCAGTTTAGTAAAAGAGAAACAGCCACAGAAAATAAAGATAACAGGGACTGGTGGCTTACCAGGCTTAGATGATGTCACGCTTCTCTACGTTGTTTAGAAAAAAAAAGCTCCCCGTGGGAGCACCGGGTGGTTTCCCTGCTCATGCTGCCTGAGAAACACAGCCTGCTACTTTTTAATATGTCCACTCTTTTAGTGTCTGAATGACTGAATCAGACTTTGACAACTCAGTGGAGATGCTGACAAGCACCTCAACCTCAGCACATCGCAGCCAAGAGCCACCATGGAATTCTTCCCGAGGTCTATTTGTCCAGCTGTTAGGTTTGCTCAGAACTTTTCTAGCAGTGAAACTGGCTGACAGGCGTTATGGTGGAAGGAGTAAATGCACAGAGACAGGGATTAACGATAGACAGAACCTGAAAACACCTGCACACAGTATTTGTATTTTAGAGGATAAATCATTTTTATCTAGCAGCATAGAGAGTATCATTTGTCTTCTTCTATGGTATCTGATCATGATAAGGCTTGCCAAACTATTCCATGAGACATGAATAAACCCCACAATTGAGCCTGTTTCTTGTATGTTTCATAATTTTTTGCTTTTATCCAAAATCGCTTACAACATTTAACCAATCAGGCATGTCGTGGTCTGTGGGGGAACCTATGCATGCATGTGGAGAACATGCTAACTCCACACAGAAAGGCTGCAGCCGGGAATCAAACCTGCTACCGTCTTGCTGCAAGGCAAGTGCTACCAACTGTGCCACCATGCAGCCAATGACAGTCTCTGTTTATCTTACAGACACCAAATATGGAGGCAAAATGTGAACAAATAAATGACTAGGATTTTGAAAGAGAAGAAAGCTCAGGAGGACTTTGCCACAGAGGATGTTGCATGGAAAAATTATTGAAACAATGGGAATGCTGTAACATAAGTTACATACATAAGAGTTCGCATACTGCTCACATTCAGCATGTGCACACATTTATTAAAACTATGTGTGATGGAAGTGTGCACAGTGTGACTCACAATAAACATTCATGATTCTTACGATCTGAAGTGCCTTCCTAAATAAGATCACAGTTTAAAACTAACAGGGACACTTTCCTCCGGCAGAGGAAGAGGTGCCCTCATTAAAGTAATGTAATATGGACTGGATCAAATAACATTAACCAACCAGCAGTCTAATCTACCTTTACACTGGCATTTAATATCAAAATCACATACATTTTCCATGGAATATTTCCTACAGAGTAAAACAAAACAGCAACATCAGCAGTCAAGAGACAATGGATGAGCAACACGGAGAAATTCCCATTGGCAATGTTCCAGAGTATATTTAACCTGTGTCACAAGGGTAGCATTATAAGTCATACTGTTGGTTGTGTGTGTGTGTGTGTGTGTGTGTGTGTCTGTGTGTGTGTGTGTGTGTGTCTGTGTGTGTGTGTGTGTGTGTGTGTGCGTGCAACTGTGCATATGTGTGTACATGTGATGAATGTATGAACATGAGGACATGTAACCCTAACCGGTTTCTTCCTTTCCTTTTTTCATGTCATTTTTCCTCTACCTCATTCATCCCATCTCACTCTCTATTCCTCCTATAAAACCATACACATTTTTTAAGTAATCCAGCTCTTGTGGGTCAGCTGATTAGTATAAAATCTTTGAATGAACTCCAGTGTCTTATAGCCAAAATCAAGCTTACCTTCTTAAAATCAAGGGTGCAGAGTTTGGCCTTCTCTCCAAACTGCCATTTGCACTGGGTGTCTGCATCGTACAACTCGCCCGGCAGCTTTTCCGGGTAGCGGTACTCTTTCACTGCTTTGGGTTCATCTGACAAGCACAGGGCCTGGGCAGTACTGGAGGGCAGGAGTTGGAAGACAACAGAAAAAAAGAGCCAAGAAAAGGTGAAGATTAAGAGTTATGAAGATGAACTTTAAGAAACGGACATGTGATTTTAGGTTGTGCCATCACATGATATAAAGTCTCATTGCTGGGCACACAGAAATTCCACCTCAGCGAGCATCCACATGTTCCACTGACACTGGGGCAACTGTGAAGTGTTGCCATGGTAACATAACACGCTGACACAAACACAAAAACCTGAGGGTGATGGTTTTCATGCATCAGACACTCAATTATGATAGACGTAAAAAATCTGCGCTCGTATCACTCGTTTTCTAACACCAGTAGAAGGGGGGTTTCCAATGTTAACTGATATCAAGGGTTTCTTTAAAGAGATGTTTTACAGCTTAAACACTGCAGTCGGGGGAATATAAAACAAAAATATGGTGGAAAGAGCTTGAAAAGGCAAAATATGTTGGAATAGTACATGTTGTTAGCGAGTGGTCCTGATTGCTTTAACAGGATGTGTGTGTGTGTGTGTGTGTGTGTGTGTGTGTGTGTGCGTTTATATGAGATATTCCAGCACTTCACAGGTCCTGTGTGTCCACGGTGAACAATAACTGCCCTCTGCAAGTGTAACATTCTGATATTCTACATCATTCACATAATAAGAATCCTGAAAAATAGATTAACATGGTGTAATCAAACACATCTGTGGCTACATACGTATGTACGACCAGCTGCACACAGTCACTTAGGTTTTTCTTGCCCAATTCAAGAAAACAAACCCACTTTTTGTACTTTTTCAGAATCTTATGACAAAAATCTCTTAATGTGGAGCTGCTAAAGGCTTAAGACAAAATGTATTCCCCAAAGTTTAGGCTGTGGGCACATTACACACAAGTTTATCATCAGCAGGAGTAAAAGAAATGAGTTCTTTCTTTTCAAGGATTCTTCACAGATCTTCTGACTCATCTGTGCCAGACGAAAATTATTGGGCTTTTAGTTTCTGTCGCGGTTAGCTGGTGCAAGAAACACAATGCCAGCAGTCTTTTAATATGGCAAGTGAAAAAAAGACTCAATGGTCTCTTGACTACATGTCACAACTATAAGACGGCTGAGAACTGCAGTAATGATTCCAACCATACCACAGACTGTGCTGCAGAATGTATACCTGTGTGCGAGGCTGATTAACTTAACTTAATTTAGTTTAAAAACTTGGATAAACACCTTTATTTGCCTGGCTTAAATTGTTCTGGATCTCTTCAACAATATAAGATGGGCCAAAGCTTTAACGACCGTGGTGAACATTTAGAAGATATTGGATCCTGAAGGATTTGAACGTGTAGATGATCTGCCACTTACTGACACGTTGGACAGACACTTTACGTCAACAAGTTTGATTTCTCATCATATTGCAGACTACAAACACACTTGCTCATGTTCATCCACATGCATATGATGCAGGAACCCACTGCATTGGATGGACTATCATTTGCTGGAACGAATGAAACAATAAATGTTGGTTTTGAGAAGATTTCCAATCTAATATTCTCTGACTCATGTCAAGCCATGTGACGAAGTATTGTTGGACAATATACTGAACCCCCAGCTGCCTCCTGGGCACTGTGAAACCAGCTGAACTCTGCTCCTCAGGGATGGGTCAAATGTAGAGAACAAATTCCACTACTTTGAACTGAGGTATATATATGTGTCCACAAATCACTCCCCCTTCCCCCTTTCAACCAGTGTTATCATGTTAGTAAAGTAAGGAAATGCTACACCATCTGCTTCAAAGTTGAAAAAGCTGATTAAAATCTGTTCAGAAACGTAATCTGACCTAAATCTATGTTTTGTAGTTTTCTTGTGGTATTCTTGGTCATGTTGTTTGGTTCTTTTGATGTTTTTCGGCAAATGGCAACCAATGTAAAGGTGCAGTTCTGCCACCCACTAGACTGGAGAGTGGGACAATAAATGAACAGGAAAAAAAGAATAAAAACCCAGTTTTCAATAGTTAATGTTCTGTCATCATGCAGTTTATCACACCTGCTTTTCATCTAGGTAATTAATCTATCTACCAGCTGCTTCCACTCTGTAATCAACCTCCCGACAGTTTAATAGTGTTTGATTTTACCTCTGCCTGTTTATTTTTGAGCTGCCATGACAGTTTCTTTCATTGGCAAAACATTTTTCTGCCTCTGAATCTGTAAATTGGGCTCAGTTAGAACTTTTTGAAAAAATACCAGAATCCCAAAAAGCAAAACATTATTTCAGCTAGCAGAAGACAAAAAACATTTGGACGTAGAAAGAGGGAAAACCTGGGGGAACATTAGCGTAGCGTTTCAACGACTCTCTTGTTTACTGTGGCAATGCACGGTCCCATGTCCGGGTGAGGTGTGGCATAAGGATTATAGCCAACAGGTAGGGTGAGAGCTCTGAGACGTGCTTGTGTAAAATAGCTAGCTATACCTAGCTTGTTTGAAAATGACCTATATCACCTTTAAATAACACTCATGTACATCTTCCAGATTAGCTCAAAGAAAAACAAAAAACGTGTTCTAACTCAAGTAAAGTTCAAAAGTTCTAGCACTTTAAGGTATTCATGACACACACCTGATTCGACACCAATGCAGCCCTCTCTGTCACAAACTGGCTGATTAAAACGAGGATTTAGGCTGAGTGTGAAGCAAACTGTTGGCTGATACGATGCTCCTCAGCACACGAAAAAACCATTTAACTCTGCGAGACACATTCAGCCCAGAATATTCACATATCGTAACAGTCTGTTGATTGCAACGCGGAAAATATTCTGCTCCTCAGTAATTATATGAGAAGAAGATCCCAGACCCTGAGCAGTGCAGAAATCCTCTCCACGTGGCCTTAAGAGGTGATGGAAGTTTAATAAAAGGCTGACAGGCCTAACAAGGTTGAGGTCATCCCAGCTCTAATAACTCAGTGAGGAAATACACCGTCTGTCTCCACCACTCGGAGAGCGGAGACCTGACAGTTCAGTTAACACACTGGTAAATTTAGTGGAGGGCACTGACTTGGAGCTATCTAGTTTCAAACACACACATACACAAGCACATTCGCAGACACAGAAACACAGCCAGACACATGGACGCTGTGGCAGTGATGGTTGTTTTTTTGCTTGGGCGTGCAGACTGTTTGCTTGGAAATGCAGTCGCTGCACAAAAACACACTATTTTATCTCTTAAAAACTGACACCAGCATGTGGCTTGGCACGTAATAAATATTCTGTCTGTAAAACAGCACTTAAAGGCAAAAACTTGCACCACATATCAGTTTAACTAGTTGCTATTCAGATTTCACTGTGTGTTTCAGCATCTCTGACACATGGGGTTTGACCAAAAGTTACTAAGTGCAGTTCAACGATTAGAAAACACTGAATCTTTAATTAAAGTGCACATTAACTAGTTTAAACTGGTATGTTTGCTGCATAACATCCTAGAGAACAGATCATGGACCATTCCAAAACTGAAAAACACCATATGCAGAATGGTTTGGGGTTTCTTTCTACTAGATCATTACCGTTTATATTTTTCAGCTAATCAGCTTCACATGCATGATGCACTTATTTATTATAGCCAACAGGCAACAGAAGGCCTTACTTGTGCCCAGATTCGTGTGCGATGGTGAATGCCAGACCCAAGCCAGTGTCTTCATTAACTGTACAGCACCTAGAACACCCCGCAACATGTACTGTAAATACAAATACTGACAGGCTGTATCTGCTCGGCTTGACCGGTTAACAAAATGTCATCTCTTTAATTCTACAATCAAAGCAAAGTCTCTAATTCAAAAGCAGAAATTTACCACTAATTTGAACTGTCTGTGGCTGCATATGTTTAAAAAAAAACATTTAAGGGATCATTACATAGTAAAAATTCCTTCCATATGTTTGAACTGGCATTCCCAAATCCCACTACTGTTTAATGCACTTTAAAAAATACCCATAATCCCTACTTCTACTTATTTCTATAATTCTTTATTAAACTGACTTTTGCTATACATCTATCTCCCTTTGAGTTTTTCTCTGTTCACTCTCCTCTTGTCTCTACTTCCCTAAGACACACACACACACACACACACACACACACACACACACACACACACACACACACACACACACACACACACACACACACACACACACACACACACACACACACACACACACACACACACAAGACAACCCTGGCTGTGAATCAAAAGGATAATACACATGGGGGCCCTCCCTCAACGTTTCTGTCTCAGTGTCTCTGAGAGAATTTAGGCCTGTGTTTTACTTAATTTATGACTTTAAGTCATTCACTGTGGAGTTCAACCCCCCTAAAGTGATGTTCTCGTGTAAATAACTAATGTGAGTAATGATATTAAACATACCCAGGCAGACTGACTGTGAGAACTTCCATTCAGCTCATTTTCTGCTTCAGGACAGAGGCGGGTAGTGTATTATATAACAGTTTTGAAATATGGGTGAAAACATTAGGGATAGGGCTGTGATGGCAATGCAAATAAACGGTGCTATATAATGACCCGCTGCACTAATGGCCATGTTTTCTTGGACCTTTAGGAATAGGAATTAGTCAGCAGTAACTTTTTTATGAAGACAAATGGACACAAAAAACACACATGCACACAGACCTTTGAACTAGACCTTAATGATTAGAGCGAATGTTAACCTTCACACCTTGAATTTGTATCTATGGTGTTTTAGAGTAGTGGGTCACTGTCAGTAAATCACTGTGTTTCTTGCACAACAAAATGAAGTCACAGAGTGGAAAACATTGATAGGTTAGCCAGATCATTTCCACAATGGAGGATTTTTAAAATTTCACACTGATTTAAGACCCAAATTTGCTCTAAGAGACTGATCTAAAAATGGCTGGATTGTTGCAAATTTTTAAAATCATGACACTGATCTCACCACACTCTGTACATCAGCAACACATTCCCATGAAGATTTTACCACATAAGCCCATGATTGCACCATGAATTGAGCCTCACAATTAGCACAGCACTATTACCTGTTTCTGGAGGCAGTAAAGTGCTAAGATCAGGCCAACACTGAGGATGTAAAGGGGGTTGTAGTCTAGGCATGAGGTCAGCTTGACCAGTGAAATTCTTGTCAACCAAGTCATGAACCTACTGCATACGGGCCCCCTGTCATGAAAATACCACCACCACCTTCCACCTATCCTGTCACTATAACATAAAGTGTCCTTATATGGACAGTTTTTATATATGCAAAACCATTATGGGCATGTTGCATTCTATCAAGCATAGCAGGGAGCCCGTAATATGTGCCTGACTTCACCAAGACCTACAAAGATCATCCCTGTAAGGTCTTCATCCAGTGTGAAGAGGGCCTGCTTGCAAAACTTTGCATGACTTCTGTATAAAACTGCTTTTCAGTGGTTTACATGTGATGTTAAACTTCACAATATTCCATATGACTGCAGCGAAACATCGGGGGATGCAGTGGAAAAGGAAACCTGCAGATCGTTTTACATCTGGTGTGGTTAGTGTCATTTGAGGTCGCACAGAGGAAAATAGTTTTTCCCAGACACTGTCAGAGCAGATTTCAAACCATCTCCACTGTCTACCACACTATATAAAATGACAATTTTCAAACCATGTACATTTGTTTAACTAGGATATCTGGAAACATAATTTGTCTTGACAGAGAATCTCAGCTTCTCCTTTCCTGCCTGTCAATCTTCTCAACACAGGGAACACATGTTTCCATTCAGAAACAGTTTTTCAAAAACATTTTTCAATGGAAAAAGGCCCTTCTGTTTGGGTATTATTAAAAATTATTGCAACTGACAATAAAAATAACTTTTAAAACTGTGACACAACAAAGAGTCATGGGTTTGAGACGCTTTCATATGTCTCTGATTTACATCAGGTCAGCCAATCTCCATTTGGTTTAAGAATTCCAGGTATCTGTTTTTGCAGAATGTACTTCACAGATTTGTGAGCATTCAAGCGATGAAGAAGTTAAAATAGTCATACCAAGGGTATCACAGGGTTCGTTCTTCCAAGAGCAGATGTCGAGGCCTGTGAGGAGGATGGCGTGGTCGTGATGACGGCCCTCTCTGCCCCCAAGAGTTGACTGCCAGTGGCAGAAGCTGTTCAGTGTGTGATCAGCATGGTGGCTGATCATCAAACCATCCTGTGAGTTCAGACAGGGGCAGAAAGACAGTGTTGTGTTTTGGATGCATGCTACCCTTAACACATCCATTATACATTTTAAGTTGCCTGATCCTCCACTAAGTTGCAGTATTTCTAGATGTAAGCATGTTAAAGTTATGAATAAACAGATGTTTCATTTGTCACGTCCTGTAAAATAGGAGCTTTGTTCTGACTGATGAGTTCCACCTGGCACTGTTCACTGCTCTGCATTGTTTTTCTCAAATCCAACATTCAAGTGCACACAATATGAGTTTACATCATTTAATCCAAGATGAAAACATTTAGATAAAATGTTACTGTGGGAAAAGACAGTTATATAGGTGTCAAAGACTGCAAGACATAATCAAAGTAAATGTTTAGGAGCCTCCAAGTTTTTGACTTGCAGAAACTAAAATACTTAAAAATCATGGAAAATTAAAAAAATACATAGAGAGTCTGATATAAATAATAATAAAACATTTATTGCTGAAAGAAAATTATTTTATAATTTTATATTCCACATAATTAAGAAAAAATCAACAAATCAAATCATCACAGGTAAATATAAAGCTAAATAGATGTTTTCTAGATGTTTGTTTCATTACCCAACCTTTCTATGTTTCTAATGTTTTTTCCCATCTCCTAAACTTGTTTCATTTTTCTTCTTAATCTGATAAATGTTAAACTTTATATATAACCCCTCAGGACAACCCAGAGATCGTACCTCAATCTATTTAACACATTCTCTGTATTTTAAAGTTCATTGTTACTGCTTGGGATAGTTGTTGTTTTTTTTTTTTACTGTGGACGAATGAAGAGTTCACCTGACACTTCGATGCTCACCTGCTCTTCATCCAAAAGGACCAGACCCACTATGACTATGTTGATATTCCCTCCTATTGTTCCATCTTTGAACAAAGTGGAAACCTGCAGCAGAGAGCACACACAACCAACATGAAAGAAAGAAAGAAAACCTGGGTAAATACAACATTTTGTTTAAAATGAAGATATTAATGATTATGGGAACACAAGTAATCCAAAACAACCTGGCCCTATTTAGGACAGTAATTGAAACCCTTGTTGAGTTATGAATTATCTTTGATTATGTGGGAAAAAAAAAGGGGGAATTTGTAAGAGGAGTGTATGTCCTGTCTGGTGTAAAACTAAAACAGCATTTAAAAAATACAACATCAACCCAACAGTCAAACATAGTGGTGGTAGTGTGATGGTCTGGGGCTGATTTGCTGCCTTAGGACCTGGACGATTTGCTGTGAATGATCGAATCATGAATTCTGCTCTCTAACAGAAAATTATGCAAGATAATGTCTGATCTTTGATCTTAAACTATAAAGAACACTTCAAAATAACCAAAATATCACTTTAACTTGCATTAAACTGCAATGCTTGCTGTAGGAGGCAAATAGAGTACAAAAACAATATGTTCAGTACCTCAAAGGAACTTTTTTTATTCTTTAAAATATTTGGTCAAATTTACATCTTTTAAAAAAAGGCTGCA
Organism: Callopanchax toddi; assembly: GCA_006937965.1. Lineage (NCBI taxonomy): Eukaryota > Metazoa > Chordata > Actinopteri > Cyprinodontiformes > Nothobranchiidae > Callopanchax > Callopanchax toddi. The sequence goes on from SSNR01000335.1 coordinate 105,268, forward strand.
GTAAGCCAGCTGTGGCCTCATACATTAATTTGCACATAACACAATCTGGACACAGAGGGGTTAACATCTCCTGCTCTGACAATGCAACTGGAAGGGAAACTACTGGTTAAGAACTGCTCATGCTAAAAAAAAAACAACCTCCAATGTGGCTGAATTAAAACACTTCTGAGAAGGAGAGGAGGACTAAATTCCTCCACCATAAAAATACTTGATTGCAGTTGTTGCCACCAAGGATGTTGCAACCAGTTATTAAGATTACGGCTCAATAACATTTTCACGTAGGACCATGTTGGTTTGGATAACTTCTCTTCCTTAATAAATAAAATCCTCATTGACGATTGTTTGCTGATCTGAAACAATTAAGTGAAAAAAATAAGCTAAAACAGAATTAATTTTAAAAAGGCAAATTCTTTTCACATCACTGTAACAAATCTGTTCCAAGTAAAAAGGAAGACGCACCTTGACAGTCTAGTAGAAATAAACCACGCAGCTCTTTTTCTGAGGCCTGACAACCACAACTGCTGTTTCCAATTCAGCTCCTTGTACCGACATCTGATAAGCCATAACAGTTTACGCTCTGAGCTCATAATCTTTTGTTCATGTTTGCGATCACTCCGTCTCCCAGGCCTTGTGAATACATCAGGTGCCACTCAAATCACAGAATCCCCCCCCCCTTCCTTTAATATCCTCATTCCTTCCTTATGTTCGTTCTGCCTTTGCACCGACACACGAGAAGACACAAGGATGTTGAAAAAAGGTTTTGAGGTCAAAGCGGGAATTAAAGCTGCGCTGTTTGACAGAGTGTCAGATTTACACATCCTGCTCTGATCAAAAGGGTTTGAGCGAGTCAGTGTTTTTCTACCACATGGAGGAAGCCGTTTCCATAGAGGTTTAGTGTTTTGAAGTTCACAGTCGTAGAGTGTGTTTTTTATAAGTTAGTACTGTAATTGCAAAATTATTTTGAAGACATTTCACTCTGCCTCTGGAAAATCATAAATCTATGCAAATAATAGGTTGTTTTATTTAATTACATCTGAAACAAGCATCCTCTTTAGCACTTTGAAGAGCTGGAGGGTATTAAGGAGTTGTGTATTTTCTGTGAAACATCATACTGTATTTAGGTGACTCCTCTGTCTGTGGTGAACTGAGATGGATCCGACTGGGTTTCTTAAGGAACTCTGTTTTCAAAATAAACGGATTAGCGTTGTATTTGTCGGTCCGTCATTAGGCAGTGAAACAAGCGTGACAACATTCGCTCACAGATCATCCTGAGAGGAGCAGCGAGACACTGAGTGATCTCATTCACAGATCGGTTTCATGTTTGGAGATGGGCTCTTCCTGATAACTACCCAGGTCTTTTAGATAAAGTCTGGTGTCAGCTTACTAACCTAATCTATGGTGGACCTTAAATAAACTGCAGCTGAGATTACATTCTGCTAACCAACACATGAAAGGAATCTAGAAATATTAAACCTAAAAAAACCTGACAGCTAAATACCCTGATTTAAAACAGCATATTTAACTGGAAATAGTTTATATAGACTAGAGAGAGCTGTATTGCTAGCTGTAGCGCAATGCTAATGCTAGTATGTATATAAACTATTGTCATAACTAGTCATACAACTCAATAGGTGGCCCGCAGGCCAGATCCGGCACCTGGGCCTCCTAATTTTGGCCCTCGAGCCATTCTGTGCTCCCAAAGCTGTCAGTATTTCATAAAATCCACCGCGAATTGACGCAGCACCTCCCGTGCAGCTCCAGGTAGAGGAGCTGCTGCTGTATACAGACGAGTATCACACACGCAGCTCTGATCACTTACTGAAAGTGTGGGCTGCTGATAAGGAGCCTCACAGAGCTGCTCAGTGATACACAAACACTGCATGCAGTCAGCACACACACTACTACAACAGAAGCCCGCATGAAGAAACAGTCAAGTTAAAGATTATCCATCGCACCACCTTAGGGGTCAAATTGACATCAAAAGCCTGGAAAACTCCATGGGCCCATGAATAAGAACAGTGCAAGGGGAAAAAAATTATATTAATATGATAAAAAAACATAACACGCTAAAAATGGCTGTATTTAATTAATCACAATTAACACAATAATTTGACACCCTACTTTTATTCTTCTTCTCTTTTTTATGCTTTCAACCTGTTTTTAATTTATTTTAAAAAATGTTTTCAAAAAAAATTTCCAACATTTTTCTGATAATCTTCTAATAGCATTTTCACAAACTATATTTCAATTTTCTTGAGGCTTTAAGTAATTTTAGCTAAGTGTTGTCATCTTATGATGTTCTAAAGCAATGGAAACATTCCTCCACACTCCAGCAAACTCTCCATTCAGCTTAGCCACAGTAGATACATCCAGTAGAAATAGTAAACTGAATAGAAAAGAGAATCAAAATAATTAAAAGAAACAGCTAACCTGAAAATAGTTTCAGCCCAACCACATACCAGCATGTTTTATGTTTACATTCCTCACCATGTTGAGGACAGTAAGAACATATGTGGTGATGTTCTCATGCCCATGGTTGTCCATCATCTTTCTGTCCACCACCACCAGTGTCTCCACATTGAGCTTTTGATTGGGCTGGTTCTTCATCAGCGCCGCGCGCTTGTTCCTGGGGATAGCCTTGTACTCATCTGGGAGAAAAAAGACATCCTCCTCAGGAGGTTTGGGCATATCTGTGAAAACAGTTCAATGCAGATAAGAAAAGATCATAATTAATTAATTTAAAAAAAATTATTCTAGTTTTAAAACCAAATAACTTAAAGTCTTACATAAAGTCTTACTTTTGTACTCTTTTACAAGTTTTCCACTAAAAGCAATTTTATTTATCCATTGTTTTTAGATTAATCTTTTGTCATTCAACTGCATGACAGAAAGTGTCAGGCTAGTCTAAATAAATAAATTAAATTAAATTAAATAGCAGCCCTTAATAAATATCTAAAACTCAAAGAGCAGAGAGCAGCATTAGGGTTAAAGTTCATGAGGCTGTTTAATCTTCTGCCTGAGGGAAGGAGGGTGAATAGTTCATTGGCTTTACGGGTGGGATCATTTTCTTTGCTCTGTTTCTGCATCTGCTGGTGGATTTTTTATACATTAGTGCTTAATATGGATCAGCTGATTTAAAAAAAACTGTTACAGGAAGTAACATCATTTAAATATCAGCTCATGAATTAAAATTATAATCACAAGTTTAAAGATAATTCAGGATAGTGCTGAATGTTCAATGAGAAGCTGCCTGATAAACGATGGAACCTTTTTTCAGCCATCTCTTTTTTAGAAAGTGAAAATGACACAAACAGACTTCACGTTAAAGGCCAAGCTGTGGTGTCTTTAACCCACCTTTTGAAGTTTGTGGAAGTTAAATCACTTTCTGAAATCCACACTTGTATACTGAGAGCAGCATACCTGTCATTTATAAGGCACAGTGGAAATCCATTGTAGATCCAACTTTACGACATCAAATCTACGTTCCTGTGGTTTCAGGTTCACTAAGCTTTCACCATATACTGCCTAACAGAGTACAAAGAGACAGAAAACTGCCTATGTTGGCTGGAAACAGGTGAGTGACCAAAGTGTCTGTCGGACTACAACACACAGCGCAGGTGTTCAGTGATGTCAACTTGTGGAAATGTAAACAAGTGTGTTTTCTCAAGGAGGCAGGCAGCTGGGCTTCTGCAGGCATGACAAACACCAGTCCTGACCCTGACTCATCCCCCGACACCAGAACGGTAACTGATTTTAAAATAACTTTCTGCAAACAAACAGTTTTCTAAGGGTTGAATTTAGCAAAAAAGTCCACCTGAACCTTCACATAGTTTCAAATCTCTCAGCGTCTTAAATGAAATACAATCAGTTTTAGGAAACATAAAACTTAAAAGTGATGTTTTTCTCTTTAGGAGAACTGGTGGTAACGACGTGTTAACAACCACAAGTTAACACAGACTCTGCAGCCTTCACTCTCTGAATGAATGTTTTTGACCGTTTGCTTCAAACTCAGCTATAAAGTTATATGGGAACTTAATTTACCAGAGCTGTGTCGCTTTGCATCAACACAACCTTGTATGGCTGAGTTTTAACAAAAATGTTAATGAATATTTTTATTTTCTTGTGTTTTCCCTTTGTGGGTTAAATTCTAAGTGATGTGACAATTCCACAACAGTTGGTTTCAGTTTGATTTAATGTCAAACTAGTGAAGTGCTTAAACCAACAAAATTAAAAATGCCATGGGAGAAGTATGACTAACCTTTTAAAAATATCCCTATTTGGAAATTTGGAAAGGGCAAAAATGAAAACTTTAAATATCCTCATAAACTAAATTTCCTAAAATGTCAAAGAAGAAAAAAGTGATGCAGTGTTTTTTTACAGAACCTCTTTCCAAACCTTCTGTTTTAAAGTTTGCTGAACATGTGGATAGGAAACAGCTATAGAGATTTTGAATGCATCCAGACATAATGAGGGATCTGACTGTACTGCTGGGGATTAGAATGAGAAATTGCCCTTACATACATTTCTTCCTTCTCCCACAGAAGTGCTGCCTCTGCTTCTCCCCGTGTCTGTAATCACCCCGGTGATGGCCGCCTCCGCGATGCTTCAATTGGTCGTAACTCGTATCGTTTCCGTTGTCTTGGAAATCAACATGTTGTTTTTGCAGGAGTCTGTATTGATCTTCATTATAGTTGGTAGAATTTGTCTTTGCGGGGAAACTTCTGCTCGAGTCTATGGATCTCTTCTGAAGGAAGCGAGGTTTGTGATGCGTGTGCTTTGTCCAGGAGTTCCCTTCACTCTTGTAGAGAATGTGTGGTTGGTGACTGTCAGGAGCGGTGAAGTTCTCCCTCAGTGCGAGGCTGCGTGACACTGGTCTCAGGAAGAAGTCTGCATCCTGTGTTCGAATCAAACCTGACTAGAGACGAAACAAAACGTCAAATTAGTTTTGTTGCACTTGTATTTGAGCTAACCTACAAAACTCTGCTACATCTACTCTTTTTTTCCCCAACAGCTGTCATAAATCAATAAATCTAAACCTGATGAGAGAGGACTCCATATTGTTTATGTCCTCTACATCAGAAGCTGGTGTATTCTCTGTAAACTGACAGTAGCCTGAAGGACTGCTTACATAATGCCTAAACCTGCTTCAGCTATTTGTAGAGCATCCTGCCTCTGTCAGCAATTAGACAGGACCTGACCTTTGGCCACTGCTAACCTGAACCCACTAAACGTCTGGGCAGCTCAATTATGACTCTTGTTTCTTCACCTCTAACATCTGTTTTGCTGTTCAGGGTCAGCTGGCAGTCATTAGCCACTAAATCTAACCAGGACTTGGTCAAACAGAAGAGCTTCAAAGAGCCTAAAGGGCAGTTCCTTTAAACATAATACCTGCAGCAAAATATTACAAATAACATATTTTTAAATACATTACTCTTTCTTTCGTGGACACAAATGCATTTTTGGAAGTCCCATTGTCTTTAGTTTTGACAGAAAACAGAAAAGATTATATTTTTTTAGTTGTCTTTAATCTAATTTCAAACATCCAGAAACCTGGAGAAATGTTTCCTTGCTTTCTGCCTCCTTTTAGTCTTTTTCAGTCTCTCTGAACATGCACCACATCTGTGTTGACAGTCGGCTGGCCCGAAAGGTTTGGACTCTGACCGCACTTGGCAATTTCTGTGGATTTATTTAAAATACATTTAATTGACTGGAGTCGTTTCTTTTTTTTTGTTTGTTTTTCACCATTAGTGTACTGTGAGGTCTTTTTGTCGGCACAGCTGAGTTTCTATTGAAGCAGACGGCTAAGTTGTGACTGGCTCAAAGTGTGTGCAAAATCTAGGACAGTGGTAACATCATAAAACAGTTTGTTTCTGTTTGAGGCGTGCAGGAAACAGGAGGAAAAAAGGAAAATCAAAGGTGCCTGTGTGCTTTTAAGGTCAAGAGCCTTGAGATGGTGACAGTGATGATGTTAGTAGAACATTTCTCAGCTGTAATTTTACACATTTCATCATCAGCTACAAACCCAGAGCTTGCCAACAGATTAGATCACAAATGGAAAAGTGGAAAATTCTGTGACTCTAAGCATTACAAGTGGAAAGCATGAAACCAGAAGAGATGAATTATAAGTCGTTGCAGATGTGTCGGCTTTGTCTGTGATGGTGATTATATGATGATAATTCTTCAACAGTAGTCAGATTGACTTCTTTCTAAAATGCTGAAACAGCATGAGTATTAACACCTTGCACTACCCAGATATATGCATTCCTTAAAGGCAGGGATGCACCAATACCACTTTTTTTCAAACCAATATGATACCGATACCAAGTACCAATACCGATACTTCTACCGCACAAAAAAATGCAATTATTTGGAAGACAGGTTCTATTTTCTTCTATATTTGGTTAACTTTAACAAGTATGAGTACATGGTATTGGTATTGGCCTGATACCGATATCGGTATTGGTACACCCCTACTTAAAGGGAATGCATTTAGCCTATTTTGAGTTTAAAACAAAGTTCATTATACTGTATGTTGAGAAAGAATGGAGTCATAGCTGTTTTGGTCAAATCTTGAAAATTACACGAAACAACTAGTTAAATCCATTTATGTGCTTGATGATGTTGATTAGCTGCAGTTCTGGAATCAGGTTGAATTCAAAAGCATATCAGTTGTAGATCTACATCCAATGATAACATCCTGAAAGTTACACTAAAATCCACCCAGTGGCTCATGAGATACTACCAGACAGACAAGTATACACCCACATACAAAGAAAGTAAAACGTTTCTCTGACCTTCTGGTGGCTGGTGATAAATATGTACATCCATGATTCTGTGTACATACAGTTTAAATTCATAGTCAAGAGTGGGTAAATACCTACTCAAATATAACTGTCAATTTTCATGCCCTTTTTACCACAGGTCGGAGGAGAGCGGTTGATGTTTACAGGTGTTACTGTGTCGGAAAATGATAATTTCCCACCATACAGTAACTGTAGTGTCAGACAAAAGATAACCACTGTCACACTGAAACATATTTGGAGGCAAGCTTACAGCCAGAAACACACTCAACATCTACCAGGATGATTCAAACATTTTAAAATTCCTAAAACTTTAACAAACAAGAAGCATGACATCCTCACACTCTTTGTTTAAATTTGTTAAAGTAGTTTCCTTGACTGTCAAGAACAATGTTGAACAGAGCCTTACAAAAGTATTCATCATTGGCATTCTTTTCTTGATCTATTGTCTAGAAATAAATTGGATTTTTGTGAAGTTTGAACCATTTGATCTCTACAATATGCATGCACACCCCTGACACCACTCCCAATCAACACTTTTTAAGCTCCTTTTTGCAGAGATTACAGCTGCTAACTCTCTAATTGGGATTATGTTTGGGACATCTTGCAACTTTTGTATAGATGTATAAGGGGAACCATGTTACACACAGTATGCTATGTTTCTGATAGCATCAAATCCTAATTTGGGACTTTAAAGGGATATTTTGGTCTTGCTGGGAATGTCTGTGGTCCCAATGGAGGAGCTGATGGAGGTGGCCAGGGAGAGGACAGTCTGGGATGGCGCCCCCATGACCCGGACCCAGATAAGTGGAGGAAAGCGAGGCAAGGTGAGGTGTTTAAGCCGCTGTAGCGGTGCGTACAGTAGCATGGTAATTTGTATGTTTTTCAAATCAAACAAATTAAACATGCAGTCTCGTGCAAAATTGTAGAGGTTTAGAAACTGTTAATATAACATTCTAAGACACCAGTATGACCTTTTTGAGCAACAATTGTTTAAAATACCTGAAAATTAGCTACTAGTTTGTCACTGTTTGGCAGCATCGCCTCTCCCAATCTGACTATTGCTCCAGCCAGAGGGTTCTTACGGAGACTCCACCCACTTTGAGTCATATCACTTGTCTGTATGGTGCTGACTGTAGATAAATAACTGGAAAAATTTACTTCAAAATGACATAAAAATCCCTTTAAAGCTAATATGTGTATGCATGCTTCTCAGTTGTTGTTTTTTTTAATAGTTTTTAAATTTTTACCACACAGGATAGAGGGTGGAGGATCAATTAATGAACCCAAATGAGAGGAGAGAAATTAGAAGGATTACTAATGCATTACCATTTTGAACTGTTGCCTGCCTGCCAGTGGTCAAGAATTGCTCCAGCCAGCGTCATCACTTTAAAATCACATGTGACAACCGGTGCATGATTCCACATGGCACCCGCCCCACCACTCTGCAATCACAGGCAATTGTCAACATTTAGTTCCAAGTCACGCTGAGTCCTCTGACCAGAACAGTGCTGCTGTCAGCCTTCAGAACTTCACATGCTATGCATTTAATCTGTCTGGGTGGTTTATTGGGGGGGGGAAGCACCTTTGGAGAAAAATTATAAAAGAGAACGTTCCTTCTTATTTTCTTTTTGTCATAAGGGATTATCTTTGGTCAGATCATAATAGTGGTAAAATACGATGGAACAGACAAAGAAGAAAAATCCATAATAGCATAAGACAGCCATGGGGCGCACACCTGCAGCCTGTAGACGCAAATATTTAGTTAAGAGTTGTCATAGAAACTGTCATGTTCTGAAATGTATTAAACAGTAGTCTAGAGCGCTCTAGGTAATCTGGCTAAGACTCATTTAAGAAAATTAGATGCATCTACAGAGCTGCATTACAGTAAGAAAACGATCAGCACATTGCTCTAATTCTGATTCACTACTTCACTTCAGGCACGTCAACAAGAATTAACATCATCATAAGTACAACTCAAAATTACTCTGACCACAACTCACACCACTTCTCATCCAGAACCACATAGATGTGTTAAATTAACAACTTCTTTGCTGATATAGTTGTGTACATAATCAAAAATCAAAGGAAATGATCACAAAAAGGAAAAAAATGCACTCCAGTTAAACCCTCATAGTGTTCCAAGACTGTACCTGATACAGGTTTGTACATTCTTGTACTGCAAAATAATTCTGCACCCCTTCTGCACCTTTTGGAAGTAACGTGCACACTCATTTTAGAATCACAAATGAACTTATTAAGGATGAATTTAGACAGTCAGAGAAAGCCAGCATACCTGAAGAAAATTCCCGCCAGCAAAAGGAAAACATGCCAACTCTCAGTGTGAACCGAGCCAAGAATCAAACCTTTAATCTTCTAGTGGTGTGACAACAATACAACCCCCACACCACAGGGCGGCCTGCACATCTTCATCAAGAGTTTTGTTTAGTTGACTAATCATCAGGGTCACGGCGGTTCAATTATAAAACTCTTGGTTGTTAGAGATAATTTTGAACATTTTAAATTAGAAAGTAATTACATGATGAACAATTTCTATCAAAGTCTTTCACTGGGTTCCAACTGTAAAGTCTGCTTGCAAAAAATGGTTTTATGGAGATATTATGTGATTATTTTGTTATCTATGACGTCAACATCTCAGCGGTCTATTCTGCATGAAGTAAAAATGTACATGTGCAAAATATACATATGTCAACTAAACTTTTTTTTTTAAATTTTATCAAATAATCCTAAAGAAAGAGGTGTTCTCCCAAAATGTGTGTGGCATCATAATCACACCAGTAGTCCTGTGCATCAACATCAGAACTATGTTGGCCTATATTTCTTGTTGGACTCACAGCTGAATTCACTATGTAATGGACACAGCCTAATCCCAAAGATATATCTTAGCTGAGTCCAAAGAATGTCTTATTAAAGCGGCTCTCTGGAGCATTTTTCTCTGTATCAAAGTTTTCTAAATGTTTTAAATGATATTTCAGGTCTAAACTATGATCTATGGGTTGAGTTCCACAACATCTGTCATTCTGATGAAGACCCTCCTTCCTCCTAGAGACCCCTTTCCATTATTTCTTGCCGCCGACATTTTTCAGCCAATGAAATTCAAATGTCTGCATTCTCTCAACATGCATGCGCATCGACCAAACCTGTACCAGTAGGGGGCGCTGTCGTACAGGACGCTCCGTGTGTTTCTCTGCCGTCTCAGCCGTTCACTGAGGACTCACAGCTCATTTCTACTAAAAACCTACCCATTCTCCAGCTAAAGACGGGTTTATTTTTATTTTTAAACCTTTCACCTCACAGAATGGCAAGGCTTGACAGGATTATGCGTTTATTTTGGTCAGAAAGTTCATCCAGGGCCGAGTCAAGTTCAGCTTCAGAGTCCAGCAGCAGCTCGGTGCTAACAGAGCTAATATCAGAAGCAGCAGGGACAGAGAGGGCTCATCAGACCCTCGTAGTGTTGTTGGAATAAGATTGTGAACTGTGAGTGATTAAACCCTACACATTGAGCTGTACAGTTCATGTCCGAAGTATATGCGCCGCGTGCACGCGCGCACACGCGACCGGACGCGCGTGTCGAGATGTTTTGAGGAGGAGCCTTTGGACGCTAGATTCAAAAGCTGCTCTCCTGATGAAATCCTCCGGAGTGCTGCTTTAACTGTCAGACACTTTTTCCCTTGGTAGAAAAGTTATTGTGCTTGAAAGTTTTCTAATATTTTTTTAGTCAAATTATTACAGAATCCCAGATTATTCAGTTTAGAGTCCAAGATTACCGACATCCAAGGGCAAAACCATCATCTCAGAAGTGAGGGGGACACATTTTCAGAGATCTATTGAGTTATTTTTAATCCTCTCTCATTCAATCTCACCCTTAGTGTTTAAGGAACCATTTAATCAGTGGTCCCCATTTTTTAAGAAAGAAGACCAGAGGGTGTGTTACAAATATAAATTAATCAAACTCCTCAGCCTTCCTGAAAAAGTTGATTTCAAAGTACTGGAGAGGAGGGTCTGGTCGATAATTGAATCTTGGATTGAGGAGGAGCAATGTGGGTTTTGTCCTGGTTGTGGAACTGTGGATCAGCTCTTTACCCTTGCTAGGGTGATGGAGGGGGCATGGGAGTTTGCCCAACCAATCCACATGTGTTTTGTGGATCTGGAGAAGGCTTATGACTGTGTCCCCAGGGGCACCCTGTTGGAGGCACTCCAGGAGGGGTGGATGGCCTTTTGTTTGAGGGTCATTCGGTCCCTGTACCAGAGTGTGAGTCTGGTCACACTGACTCAGTCAGTGCTGCCCTTTCTAACTGGTTCTGTACATACCAGTAACCTTTATGGACTGGATATCTAGGCACAGCCGTGGTTTGGAGCATTTCAAGTTTGCTGGTAGAAGGGTCTCTTCTCTGCTTTTAGCAGATTATGTAGTCTCCCTAGCCTCATCAAGATATGCCCTTCAGTACTAGCTGGGAAGGTTTGCAGTTGAGTGTGAAGCAGCTGCAATGAGAATCTGCACCTCCAAATCTGAGACCTTGATTGAAAAAGGGTTGAATGCCCACTCTGGGTTATGGGAGAGGTCCTACCTCAAGTGGAGGAGTCAAGGTATCTTGTTCAGGAGTGATGGAAGGCTGACACAGAACATGCTGGAGATTTTAGGCTGGCCTGTAAATGCCTTGGGGTCCCACTGGAGGAACTGGTGGAGGTGGCTGGGGGAGAGGACAGTCTGGGCTTCCCTGCTGGGAATGCTGCCCCCACATTCCGTATCCAGATTAGTGCAAGAAGCACTATTTTTAAAATTGAATTGGAAGATGCATCATCAACTCAAAAAGCGAAAAAAATATTTTGAATAATTTAAGACTTTTTGAATAGGTCTTTGAAACTAATGCTGTAGGAATCCAATGAGTAGATGTTGATGCTATAAAGGTAAAACCTTTGTGCAATGTCTACACTTTTAATTCTGAATAGGAAACAGCACTATATAAATTGAATCCTTAATACAGTATTATTATTAATATTCTCAGTATTCAAGTAAATAAAATGTGTTTGCCTGATTCTAGATGGGAATGTGATCAGCTGTGGCTGACAGACTTGTTGTGTACTCCACTGAACCCGTGCTTAATGTCTTTATTATATGTGTTATGGACTTATGTATCATTACTAATTGTTCAAGATACGAATTGAAATGTTCAAAATGTGAAATCAAATCACAGATGTTTAACTGTGAAAACAAGTCATGATTACTGCTTAGCTCTTTGTCCATTATTTTATATATTTAAACCATCTAAAATCCTCACCTTATACACCCTGGCCTTCTTTGACTACCTGCCACATTAAATACTGCTGTTTTCTTTGCATTTTCTCTCCATATCAAGTCTTGTTTTGCTTTCTCTCTCTCTGTACATTAGTCCACAAGTATCAAAAATACAATGAGCTGTGCGGTGATGTCATGCTCCGCCCCCTTTTGGCTCAGAATTATTAAACACCATTTAAAATACAGGAATCTAATTTTATCAAACTCTCCCAAACCAAATTGTAAAGTTCCCCTTTGTCATATAATATGAAAAACATGACATTTATGCTTTAGTTTGCAAACCCTTAACTCACATACAGAGAGAAAATAAAATAATGCACATTCTTCTGTGTATACGTATGCAGGAGTACAGACCAACATGTTAGATTAGGTCACACTGGTCCCTTTCCTAAATAGCAAAGTCATCAGATTACACACTGTGCTCTACAAGGTGCAAATAGCAGTCATAAAATACTGAAACACTACTTGGGAGGGCGCAAACAGCTGGACTCTCTGGAGTCAAGACTCATCCAGACAAGCAGTAACAGGAATGGGGTGGGCGGGTAAAAAAGTGCAGCGGAAACGAAGGAGGAGGAGGGGGTGGGGTGGGGTGATATTATAAGGTGCACCTGAATATGTGTAGCTCTCCTATTTATTTTGACAAATTAATTGGGGGATTTCCAAATGATTCAAGACACGTTTTACAAACTGGATGGATCAAGAGTTTGGAAAAATGTTCTTTATTTACTGACTGAAATCAAAGTCATTTGTTGTTAACAGAGTCTAGTTTACTCTGTTACTGAGGGAACCTTGGTTGATGTTGTTCAAATCATAAAACTGGTAACATTTTGTTCCCAAAAATTGATGACAGCAACATGCCAGGACCACACCACTAGCTCTTCAAAGCTCCATCACATCAGTCCCTCCTATATTGTTGGAAATCCCAGAGATGGAATGAATGTGCAGCGTTCTATTATCACTACTCCTACAAGCCTCAAGGCAAGTTACACACTTGTCCTGTTAAGAACACACACCCTCCAATTGGTCTGCAGTGGCAGAGCCTTCAGCAGCTCTCTCTGTGATACTGAAATAAGGTTTGCTTTACATGTATGAGCAAATTAGGAATGAATAAAGAAACATAAAATAAGTTGAAAGAAGCAGAGCAAAGTAAGTCTGTGCAAAATACAGGACTGGAACGTTGAGCTTAATAAATGATTGAGGCGTAGTCATTTTAATTATAAAGTGAATAGTATAGAGACTTTAAATACAGTAAATCAACATACCACTAACTAGTCAATCTTATTATTTTTTACATTTATGGTTGTGAAGTAATTGAACCTCATCTATAATTATTTCAGTGTTGGCCTGCACAACTAAGACTATTCTCTATTTCAAACTAAATATTTCAAAGTGGGGTTTGGGATGAGACATAATAGTTGTTTTTCTAAAACAATGTTGAGATTACATGAATCTGTTCATTTCTTTTTATTTCTATGACTGTACTGCTATAAAGTTTATACAATTTTCCCCATTTGGACCAATGCAGCAGCCTTTCTCTAATGTTTTCTTCACAGTGCTTTGAAAAAGTACTTGCCCCTTACAGATTTCTTCAGCTTTTCCTAATCACACCTAAATGTTCCAGATCAGGAAACAAATTTCAGTCTCAGACAAAGTTAACCTGAGTAAATACAAAATGCTGTTTGCAAATAATGATTTAATTATTTAAGCAAAAGAAGCTAACCAAACCAACCTGGCCCTATGTGGAAAAGGTTATTGTGAATCTTGACATGATGTGTTGCTTTTTGAGATCTTTTAGCCTACTTCATGTAGTCAAACGGGTTCTAGTGAAGTGATTTCTTAATTCTACTTAATTCTGGGTGTGACTGGTGGAATTGAAGCCATCTTTCAAAATAATGTTGTTATTAATTAATTCAGAGTTACTTTTTTTTTTTACACATGACTAGGTTGTTTTGGATCGTTTTTACCTTTAATAAATGAAATAATTTGAAAACTGCATTTTGTATTTACGCAGGTCGTCTTTTTTTGGTTACTGTTTTCTGATCTGAAACATGTAATTATGATGAGTAAACAATAAAATGTATCAAAAAAATTTTCACAGCACTGTACCTACAATTCACACAAGATGACTATGAAATAATAAAAATTGTACCAGACTGAAACGATGTCTGCAAAGCACTCCCCTAGCCCTACAGCACCCTCACCCCAATACAAACCAGACTAAAGTGCATTGTGCGGTAACATAAAGTCGACACAGAGGAGGAACAGTTTTATGAGCTCCCCTTTCATGTGTGTGAATGTAAAGGGTATGAAACCATTTGGCAGGTAAATTGTGAACTTAGTGGGATTGGCATGCTACTTTTGTTCCACCAGTTCTTTGCTAGAAAGTAAAAGATTTTTATAGCTGATCTCCCTGCAGTCATCAAAGCTGAGGGAAACCACTATATGGATTGCCAGAAGGGGAAGAGTTGAAAAGGGAACTTGTACTTTATAACATCACACTCCCTACAAGGAGGGGGTTCACTCCTTTAAAATGCCAGTGATGGAAAAAAACCTTACAGATTTTTTCTCAACATTGTTCCATTTTCTCTGATCTTTTTAGCTTTCCTATTGCACCATCAGCCATTTGTAACACAAACTGGGTCATTTGAAATTCAGACAAAAAATATAGAATTCAATGACAAAACAATGGCGAACAGGTCTCAATTAACACACATAACACTGTAGATGGGGGCCAGGTGCTGCTAATTTATGGTCAGTATTTACTTGTGACCAATCAAAACAGGAAACAGGCCAAAGAGAACTGAGATCAGTAAGCATTAATGTAGCCTACAAAGCTGTATCAACGTATCTGGAGCATCATCTTACAGAAACAAACATGTCTCAGTTACTTTAGGTATTGTATTTACATACTCTCAACAGCCACATTATTAGGTACACCTTGCTAGTATTGGGTTGGTGCATGGCATAGATTCAACAAGGTGTTGGAAACATTCCTCAGAGATTTCAGTTCCATAATGACATGACCGCATCAGGAATTTCAATGGGATCTGGAATGGAATGACATCTGGTCACTGGAGGCTACTGGAGTCCCGTGAACTTATTATCATGTTCAGAAAGCCAGTTTAAGATAAGCTGAGCTTTGTGACACTGATCATCAACAATGCTCAGTTTGTATTAAGGGGCCCAAAGTGAACCATGAAAATAGCTCAACAGATGAGCAGCTTCTGAATCACTCAGACCAGCCTGTCTGGCATCAACAATCACGTCATGTTCAAAGTGACTTAAATCCCATTTCTTCTTCATTTTGAAGCTTAGTTTAAACTTCAGCAAGTCATCTTTACCACATCTAAATGAATACATGCATTGAGTTGCTGCCATGTGATTGGCTGATTAGCTATTTGTGCTAACGAGCAACTGAGCAGGTGTACTTAATAAAATGGCCTGAAAGTTCACATTAACTTTCACAATACTGTAGCATTTACCACTGAAACTAAGACAACTTGACTCTAAATTTAAAGCAGCCAAACCTGCTTCAAAACAGAAAATAACAATTTCTGTTATCAAAACTTGCTGTTTGTATCTGGAGCTAGGACACATACTGTACATCATAATCTAGATCAGGGGTAGTCAACTAAATATGCCAATGGTCCTAGTCAGCATATGAAACCCAGTCATCGGGCCAGTGGTTGGGTGGGGTGGTGGAGGTGTGGTGCAGCGTGCTGCTTGCCTGTATACAGCAGCAGCAGCATTTTTTCCTGGAGCTGAGCAAGAAAAGCCAGTAGGGGTAGGGGTTTTGCACCAATTCTCAGCGCCTGGTTGCACCCCCTCCCCTGAACAGAGTTCCAAACCATGCATGGTGTGGTCCCGTTCAGAGGGAGGGGGCGTGCCAGCTGCGGAGCAAGCAGCTAACCCATTGTAGCTCCTTGGTAGCACTCGCACACTTCCCACATACCCCTCTCTCTGGACTGAGGACCAGATCCTGGATTTAATGCCAGATAGAACCAGCTCTGGGTCAGGATCCGGACCGCGGTCCGCCTAGTGACCTCTGACCTAGACAATATAACTGATGAAAGCCAGGATTGATAGGTGAATTCAGGTCAACTGTCCGCAAACAGCAAGACGTCATTTTGAAGACAGAGATAAAATTAATTTATATCATATAATCTGACTGGCAAGATGTGGTAAAAATATGTTTTAGTTCAGAGTACATTAGAGAAATAGTTATTATTTTCCCCATGGAGTCTAAAAATCTGATTGCTGATAATGCTTTAGCAGTCCCATAATTCCCACCAGAAATAGTCCAATTCCCATTGATGTACTGCTCTGGTTCTCTGCAGCCAGCGTGAGAACTGTGCTCTGCAACCCTGGACCTCTATGGCTGAATCTTTTCTTAGGAACTGATCTAAACACACACAGATCAAAAACCAGTCTTTAAACTGACCATGTTCAGTCTGTAGTTTTAGAAGTTAAAAATAAACAACAAATTACCCACACAGATCCAGGGTCAGGAGAAATGGTCATATTATTATTTTAAGAAAACTGATGTTTTAAAGCTGAGAATATTATGTAATTTTAAGACTAACAGGATTAAATATGAATTCATAAAGTCCTTTGTTCTTTTGTCCAGACAGCTAAGAGGGCTTGAACAACTCTTGGGGTCTTTGGGTGGGTGAGGCCTCTCTTTGGCTTCCCTAATGTCATTCTTACAGTAATGCTTCCTTCATGCTTATACATCAGAAAAGGACCACCAAGGCAACATTGAAATTCAGCCAACATTCTCCTCAAGGACCTACCAGAATAATAAGAGTATGATAATTTACTATACGGTGTTCTTCTAAATGAAATAAGACTTTTATCACTGTTAGAATGGATCAAAAACACAAAGAAAAAAAACTAAATTATCTCATAACACCAACAAGTTAAACATCAATATGCTGCTTGTTTAAAAGTGCTTTAAAAACAAAGTTTGATTTTATTGGATATGTTTACATAGAGCTATCTACAACAGCTAAGATAATAATTGACCAGAAATGTTTCCACTGAAACCCACTAAAGGATCTGATCTATTGATTTAGGGAAATGAAGAATAAATATCTCCTAAACTCCATGTGTCAGCCTATAGATACACTTAGCCTAAATCAGCTCATCTGTTTAGCATTTTCCTGACTCACAAACTAAACACAACTTGGTCAAAAGCCTCACTTGTCCCTGCATTTGTTCTTCTTCTGCTGATTTAGACTAAAGTAGAAAAAAGACAGAATGATAAATTATAGACCAGCTGGTGTAACTCTACATCATTATCAGTGGGAATTTAATTCTTATAAAGTCAACGTCAGACATTCTGCTCCCATTGGACAAATAGTTTTCACCTCACATTACACATATTCTTCGTCTTTCTGAATCCTAAAGTCATTTGTGTTGCTAATTCAGACTTCTTTTTTAATATTTGAGATGAAAATCAGAAAGGGGTCAATGACTTCTCTGTTTTATGTCTCTTGTGGTTTCAGCATGACAGGCCCTAACACGTTGTTTACATCGTCACATTATCAGGATGAGCCAAGTTTCTTTGGATCCCAGACTCTTTTTTTTAAATTCAGGTCAGTTAGTGCAATTATTCCCTGAACAATTTAGATGTTTCCAAAACTACGTTCAAACAAAAACATCCAAGAAGCATGGACAGACTTTCACTTGTGACCTCTTGATTAATAGAAAAACTCACACCAACTAAGTTTTGAATGATCTTCTCCCTCATCTTTCCCAACACCTTTTGCAACCTGATTCTTGACTTGTTCAGACTCACCATCCCCAAGCATGTGGACAGGGCCACTGAGGAGTTGACCTTTGACCTGAGCGACCCCTGGTAAAAGCAGTGGTTGTCCTGGTGGAAGGCCCTCAGGCTTTTGGTGCTGTTTTTTCCCAGGACCTGGATAGTAAAACCAGGCGCAATCAGGTTCTCCGACGCCTCCCTCAGCTCCATGTGGAAGTCCTGCCCCAAGCCCCTGAGCCGGAGGTGGACAGTTTCACTGCTGCTGTCGGTGTTTGATGAGCTGTCATCTGGAGTCAGGGATCTGCGGCGTCTTCTGCGCTTGTGGTGCTCAATTTCATGCGAGATGTACACACCTTGGTGGTTGACCTCATATGGAGTTACAATTTCATATTCTGGGAAGGAAATTAAGGACAAATTAGCAAAAGAAACATTGAGTAAAGATTTTTTTAATGCAAAATACAATGAAAACATTGATTTAGAATGCAGCCAGAAGCTGTGTGTAAGATCCAAGAGTTACAAAAATATTGTCCAATGATGACTCAACCACAAGATTCTGATGAGTCACCACATTGTCAACTTAAATACCTGTCCCATTAGGAAAGGGAAATCATTTGATGAAAAACCCAGGTCATTTAGTACTGTATATGCGGTGTATTTAAGCACATAACATTGCTCAATCAACTAAAGTAAGCCCAGATCATAACACTGTCCCTCCAGGTCTGTATGGTAGACATGAAGGTTATATGACTGAATATCTGTTGCTGCTCTACACTAATATGCTCCTTCATTTTGGAACAGGGTTTAATCAGGACTCAACAGAGCATGTGATCTTTTTTTTGAATCTCCAGAGTTCAGTTTTGGTGTTCTCTAACAAGTCATTGTACATTTTTTACATAGTAGCCTCACTAATACAGCAATTGGGCTTCTTAAAGTGATAGTTTAGATCTTCTGAAGTGGGGTTCTGTGGAAAAAAATCAAAATGTTTTATCTGTTGTAGCTAGCTCTTTGAACCTCAATTTGAAGGAAGAGTGATTGCCTAAGATGGGCCATGTACAAAGTTGATTACTAATGTTTTTAAACTAACAATCTCCAAATACTATAGCAATTTATGCTAATCCTAGTCATAAATTTACCATTACATTGTCAGTTCAGCTACATAGAACACACACTGGTGTAAAAGATTAAAAACATATTAGCATGAACTGCTTTATGATTTTTGATATTTGAGTTGTTTTGCAATAATAGAAATCCATCAACAGTCTGACTGAGCCAGTCCGATCAGACTGATTCTCTGAACTGACATTCAAAGAGCTATCTTCAACAGGTAGGATGTTAATTGTTCATAATCTTTCCACAGGAATCCACTTCAGCAGATCTGAACTATTCCTTTAAGGTCACACAGTGGTTTAGCCCCATTACATTGAGTTTTTGTTGCAAGGTGGAAATATTTAAAACATCAACAAGTAACCCTTAATATCAGTTATACTGCTTAACTTAAAAGATGCATAATTGTTGGATATAAAATTTAACAGAATCTTCCTGGTTGTATAATTGCATTCACCTAATTTGACACCTTTCAACAATGTTTGTATTATTTATTTTAATGCAACCAATAATCTAATCCTATTAAAGCAGAGTATCTTCAAGAGCAACATGAAGTGCTTCTTGGAATGGTTGATACTTGAGAAACCAGCATGCAACAATTAGGGCTATGTAACTTTGTGGCTTTTAAAATACAATAACCACTGTAGTATTTCTCCTTTGACCTTGTCATGTTCCAGTAGGGGACTTTATAATTGCATTAAATGCATTAAAGATTCAGGAATATAAAGCATTATGAGTATAAACTCAGTGGGGCTGAGCGAATGCTAAAAGAATGTCAAAAACTATATTTTGAGATGCTAATCTGCAAAAATAAGAAAAAAAGGCAAAAACACATTGTCCTTGTGGTCAGTCTGCACTAACTGGACATGTCAACATAATTTACTACAAATTGTGTTGAATGATCCCTCTGCAGAAGCACACCCTGAATGAAAACACAGTTGTCTTTTCCTTTTTGAAGAGTTTTCTTTGACTTGACTTTTGCTAGAAGGGTCAAGACATAATTACAAGAAAAGGAAGGCTTTTAGATCATTCCACAACAGGCCCGTCTGTGAAGAGTGAATTATGTTTGATTTAGTGTTTTACTGCACTTTGAGCAGGCAGACTGCAGGTCTTAAAGGAAGAGGTGACGGGTCACTGGCCTGAGCCATTCACTTATTTAAACACCTAATGGCACTTTAACAGGAAAAACTGACAATGTTTTCCAAGAAAAAAAAAATGTTGTTTTAGAAGAAATCATGACAGCAGACATTTTTCTTGTACAACTGAAACTCCATGATTTAGTACAGGATTTCAGAATAAAATGTGTTTTCTAGAAATTGTCACTACTTTTCACAATATTAGAGATTGTGCATCATGTATGAAGTGTCCTCAGTGGTGGGATTTTTGGAAGATCTTTGTTTAAAGTTAAGTCATGTTTTGTCAAGTTGAAGTTCACAGTAATAATAGCTTTGACCATAAGGTGAATAAGAGCCCGTTTTAGTTGATGTACACTGTGACCTGCTTCAATAATAGGTAAATATAGCCCAGACACATGGTTCAGCTGTGAGAAAATCATGCAGGATGGTAGACGGTGTGTCATCTCCGGCTGTATGAATGCCTGAGGTTTGAACTTTGTTTTGTGGTGCACTCTGAGGCCGACGCAAAGCCCCTGCACCCAGAATGAAATATGTGCATGCTCATTAGCAGATGCATTTATTTAAAGCAGCTTGTTTTACAGTGACTGCATGTGTTTTAGGATAGACAGCCACAATGGGAGACTATCCCCCAGCTCTAAAAGCAATCAATCTCAAAGTTTGACTGCAAATAGATAAATGAGGGCAGGCACGAAAGCATTTAGAAGACGCCAAAAAAAAGGGGTCCTCTCTATATTTGCAGCCTTGTGCTGCTCCCTCACTACTCCACTCCCACTCCTAACTGAAAAAACAGCTGCACTGACCCATGTCGGGCAATATACAAACAAAGAGTCTGCAGAAAGATCACACACACACACACACACACACACACACACACACACACACACACACACACACACACACACACACACACACACACACACACACACACACACACACACACACACATTTTGTCAGCTGATGTCTCTTGAACTGACACAAGATTCTGCAGTTGTTAGTTTGTTGGTTTAGTGGCTCCTGACTGCCATTAGCCCTGATAAAACACTGGTGGCTCAAAGTGAATGTTAAAATGTAAACAACTAATCAAAACACACAACGCTCAGTTCAAAATTTAAACACAAAATGACTTTACTAAACAACACATGACTGAAAAATGGATTCTGTTTCAGATCATTTGCACAAGCGTACTGAAAATGAATTATTCTTTGTATAGTTCTCTTTGTTAAAGTATGCTTTTCATAGTAACAACAACAACAAAAACAGTCTAGAGGAGAATGCGCTGCCAAAGAAACTGCTGACTCAGCATTTGGATCCAAAACAAAGAACAAACGAGAATCTTGGACTCTCTGAACTGCTAGCTTGCACTTATAATTGACTAAGCAGGCATCAGAGCACCATCACTAAGGACTTTAATCATTCCTCTGTTTCAGATTGAAAACTAAATATTTGAATTTTTTTTTCATTTTCTTTTCAAGGGCTTCAAAATTTTTCGACTTATATTATTTTGTTCTTTTTTTGGGGTTATGTCTTAAAACTTGAGATTGACAGAAGTGGGCTCCAGATAACGACAGGTTGCGTGTCGCCCCCAAGTGGTGAAGAGAGGCAACGCAGGGTGAAGGTGATCGAACGCTGTTTGATGCTGCAGGGCGTTTCAGGGATGCACGCTGCACAAAACCTTCATTCACACACCTTTGAGCCAAAATAAGCTTACAATAAAATCATAATCGCACCGAAACACTGCAACGCAGTTTCAACATCTGCAGTAAAATCAGCCCCACATTCAGTAGGATGAACCTACCTGTGTGTTGAGGTAAATTGAGGGACTGAAGAAGACTCGGTGCGTCTACAGAAGCGACGGTATTCCGAAGTGCGCTCTGGATGGAGAGAAGAGTACATTTGATTTCATCAGGAAAACTGATTCCAAATGTTTTGCACTAACTTTTTTTTTTTACATTTTAAATTTAGTACAACATACTTACTTTATGCGGCGTGACAAAGCAGATAAGATGGATCAAAACCAGCGTCCAGTTTCTCCACTCTGCGCGAGGAAAGCGCAGGGAATCCATGTCCGTGGATCACCTTTAACACCGCTGAAGCCAAAAAGAAACTACTTAGCAGAAGCTGGAGAGCAGCAGCACTTCTTCTCGTCATCAGCGACTTCCAGATGCAGGTTTCTTCAGATTTACCACTTTGGTCCCCATTCGTGCTTGAGTCCTCTCACCCGGCAAGTTCTTTTCTTTTTTCTTTCTTCCACTTAAGAGAGCCGACAACAATCAACCCCCCCTCATCACACACACTCACTCTGCTGCTCTCTCTCTCTCTGTGTCTCTGCCCAGTGACCCCCGCGGACCACTGTGACTCCCGATGAAATCATGTGATTGTCTTAAATAGGCCGTGGTTCGTCTTGGTAATAGAGCAGCCAGACTCCAGACTCTGCGCGACTTGAGTTTAGCTGTGAGTGAGCGAGCAGGAGGGTGAGTGGAGGGGGTGGGCGGGAAGAAACCTTCAGTTTGCAGCCAATCACATTAGACACCTGCATTTTGGGTGAACCGAGAAGAAGTGTTGGAAAGGAAATGTGAGGAAAATGTGGAGAATACTTGGAGAATTATTCAATTCAGTTCAACTTGCATGTGCTCATGATTTGATGCACTTTTTGCACCTTTGCAGGTTACTGGCACTTACTCAGAGGAAGGCAGCACATTGGCCAACAGTGTTTTATTATTATTATTTTTTAACATTTTAGAATGTGTCAGCTTACAACGCATTTGTGGTGTGGGTGGAGGTGAATCCAAGAGGAGGCTATTTCTGGAAGAGTTTGGGAAAGCCTTGTTGGCACCCCACATTCAACAATGCCAACATCTTCCCCAAACCACAGCCTCTGCCACATTGGTAAAAGAGATCCAGGAGCAAGAAGCAAGACCTTGCTCCAAGAATAAGAGGAAAAGGTGCAGTCTGTGTGCACCAAGAGATGTCAAAACAAGCATAACATGGCATAAATGCAATGCATATTTGCAGGAGACACTCAACAACCTGCACATACTGTCAAACATGTGCATGAGAAAAAACACCACTGACAAGTGAATCAACACTCTATCACATTTTGAAGCCTGATCTGCAAATTTTTCTGGTTATAGCAGATCTGACTGTTTTTTTTCTTTTGTTTTCAGACAAAAACACATCTGACAGTCTGGTTGTTATTGTTCTAGTTAATGTTAATTGTTTGTAAATGTTTGAGGACATTGATCTTGGAATATTGTGAAACTGTATACATTTTAAAAAATGTTTTCAAAGCAAATGTCCTTCATAACTTTAAACCAAAGTTTACATCTGTCAAAGGGTTTTAAAAAGAAAAAAGAAAATAAATAAATAAAATTAAATACCTATGTCATTTGATTATATCTTATGCTCAAAATAATCCATAACTTGTGTTTTGTAGAACTTGCTTTGGTTTTTAGATCAGATCAATGAGGCACACAGTTCTCAGAAATATATATACAAGTTCAAAACTTGTAATATTCACTAAACTTAAGTTAATAAAAAAAATCTAACACAGCAAATAGTAAAAATGTGTATAGTTTTTTATGGTTAATATTAGTGGAATGGTCATTTCTGACAGGAACACAACATTGTTTAACACAACATGAGAGTTATTGAATGATAATGACAACTGAATGCTGAATTACAAGCGCATTTCGCCCCTTATGGTTTATAACATCAAGACAATATCAAACTATATTTTTTCCTATGTAGCACAGAGCCATAATTAAACATTATTGGTTATATAACCGCCTCTCTAATTCATTTATTAATGCCTTTGATTGATTTATTTACACCAGTGTCTCAGTTTTTTTTTTTTGTTTGGGATAACTTGTTATTTATAGGCACCAGGTAATTAAATGATCCTCTTAGTAAAACAGCAATAACATTTATCTCCACTATAGGTTACTTGGAAACACAGCAATTCCAAAGCATTTAAAAAGGCTTATTTGAATTCATTCATCTGGAACATGTAACCCAAACTTGATCAGGAGATTACACCCCGCAGCAGGTAATCAGTAATTTGTGATGGCTTATGGTCTAAAATGTGACATTTGACCCTGTTTAATCCGCTTGTCATTCTCCCATCTCTGCCGTATTCCGCAGCTGCACTGATAGGCAGCGTGCCAGCAAGTCTTAACTCCCCACAATCATTCATAGAAGTGCTTGGAGTGTGAGAGCCAAAGACCGGGAGAGCTCGTTTCATATTCCTGAGCGTTTTATCCTCCACAAAAGAAAACCAGATGAGATTTGTGCTGTGTGGCAGGAGAAATAAATGTGGGTTAAGTTTTAGAGGAGCTCTCTTTGGCGCTAAGTCAGAATATGTGCATCAGAGTGAAAGGAGGCAGCAGTGATTGTAAACAAGTTTCCTTCACCTCATTTTAAGCTGCAGTCGATGAGTCAATTATGCAAAAAGAGTGCTGTTTTAATAACATTACAGCCTAAAGGAGACAATTGATTTTTTTTTATTGGAGCTCTGCAGAAAGGATATGAACATTTAATGTGTCACCTAGCTTTTTGAATGACCTCAGTTTGGCAAAATAGAGACTAGTCCTGACCAGATTGACAATAACCAGTCGTAGCCAAGTGTTCCAGAGTGGATTATTGTGTCATGTTCTGAATCTGTCATGCCTCTTATCTGCCATGCGTTCATGTTTACTCATGCAGATGCAGTCAGTGCAGCTGCCCTGCAGCTAACCACCTTCATCATGTTCACCTGCGTGCCCCAGTGGAAATGTTAGTGTTCCCACATTTCTCCATGTTCTTGTTAATATGCAAGTTATCTATGACCATGTTTTGCCTCCACACAGGGGGGCCGCCAGGGATTTTGGGCCCCATGAAAAAATATCAAGTTGGGCCCGGTGGCAGCTCCATAGGGGGCGCTGTGGCTCCGCCCTCCCTGATGTGTAGGGAGAACATTTTTTAAAATATATATAATATATATGAGATATTAGCTGTTGTTCTCCATCATCAACACTAGGTTTGATCTTTTATTGTGTTCAAGGTTATCATATCATGTTTGTTAATTAAAATTATCAGATTTTGTTTCATTTTCCTCTCTGGTGAATTTTTTGAAAATCACTGGGATTTTTGTTCTAAAAGCTACATAAACAAACAGACCCTTATGAGACATCCCATAATTCAGTCAGCATCAAAACATCTGATTTCAAGGTATTTAGTGGAAGGTTTTCTTTAGTTCCTTTAAAAAGGCTCTTCACAGTAATAATAATCTCACAGTAATTTCTGTAACATTAACAGACTAAATAACATTTCAACCTGCCCAGCATCAACACAGACTTTAAGTTGTTACTGATTCATCTAATCATCATTGTGTGGAAAAATGCTTTTACCACAAAAATAACATTTTATATTTATTTGTAATAGTTCTGTATAATGTCATTATCCACTCACAGCATGAAGGCTTCTTTGCAGCATGTTTAGGTGAAACTAGTATTTGGGGGTATTTAACTTATTGCTAAGAACTTAATCTGCAATGTTGTGATGTGGAAAATAAAGTATTTTTAAGGTAAATTATGTGGAGAAAAATATATTAATGCTTTAATCTTGTCACCTGTAAAAAAACCCCCAACAAATCCTTTATTGACAGTAACTTTGAGTCATGGGCCATGGAGGATTTGGATCAGTCAGCTGAACATATCAGCAAGTTTCAACCATAAAACTATTTACAACATGATGAGTCTCTGAAAACAGCTGTCAGGTTAAAGAATAGCAAAACTCTGCTGAAGTCCTGACAGATAAATATGTTTTTTAGTGTTTGATTGACCGAAATTGAAGCTGAAACCATTGAGTCGCGCTGAGAAACAGCTGAAGCTGCGCGCTCTAGGAGCTGCATGCGCGCGCTCCCGTGACGAACTTTCACTTTATGACCAAACGCCTCTACCTCTCTGATAATGGATACACGTGTGTTAAAGTTGTTAGCGAGGTCCTGGAGAGAAGTGACACCGATGGTTATACAGCTTCCCGGAGCTGACAGGACAAACACGGAGGTTCTGTCGGGAGGTTGGTCTGCTCCGGCTCCGTGTTTCCTTCAGCCGAAGAGACGTGACTCGGGCGGACTGTACCATTTCATGCCGATGTGAGGGGGGTTTTCAAATAATTTTTTTATAAATAAAGTAGTGACCTCTGATATACATTTTATGAAGACAAAAGGATTGTTTGTTTAATGTCTTAAATTTAGCAAAAATACCGAGGAGTAAGGTACTTGTGATTTTTAAACTTAAAAAAAAAAATTTTTTTTTTAGAGACTTTTTTGGGCCCCCTAAAAGTCGTGGGCCCTTAGAATCGTCCTAATCTTCCCCCCCTTTACGGCGCCCCTGCCTCCACATCTCTGTTTTTTACCTTCCCTTTGTTGGACAAGTTTGTACTCACACCCTTTTTAAAGGTGTGGTTTAATCATTCTTTTTATACTTTTACAGTGTTCTCTAGTGTAAATCAATGCCTTATGAGTCATTTTTATAAAGAAAAAACTATGATGCTTCTATTCTCTGATGCAGAAGTTTGCTGATTCAGAGGTCTGCTTGAAACAGCAGGTTTCCTCATTATTATTAATAATATGCACACCCCTCGCTTCTGATTGGCCTTTTGTTTTTGATCCCGAATACGAAGGCGAAGGAGAAATTTGAGAGGAAGCACTTCCTCAGCGTTTGTCAATGAATGTTTAAGAATGGTAATACCTACATGTGACCTTACATTTTCTCCTAAAAGAGCAGAATGTTCTGCTGTGACACCCGAACCGGTGCGAAAGCGGACCGTAGGACGTGGGAGTTGCCATGTTAACATTAGCATGTGTGGCTAACCACAAAGACCTCAGAATAAATGCTAATATTGCAGCAAAAATATGTTACGAACATACCCAACAGCTGTTCCTAAAGGCTTTCTCCTCATTGTTGCAAAAAAACATTCCTGTAGGAAAATTAAAATTGACTCATGCCCAACCTGGGACTCAAATCCAGGTCTCCCACATGAGAGGTGGTGTCTTAAACCACTATGCTCAGTTGTTATGACTCTGTTCTGTTTGTAACGTAAGTCAAGATTGCAAAAATCCATGTTGTTTAAGATTCAATATTCTTGAATGTAAATTTAAATAAAATAATATTTTTTTACTGGCAAATATGGCTCCCAGATCACACGAGGCCCCTAGGCTCAAGCCATTGCATTCTCTGGGCCTGCCTGTGGAGCTGTGTGAGCCAGAATGGGCCAGATCATGCAGGGCCGTTGCTAGCCATTTGGGTGCCCTAAGCGCAGATGATTTGTGGTGCCCCCCCCCCCCCCCCCCCCCGAACTAATCTGCATTTCTCTAAACTGAGGTTGTTTAAAGAGCTGTCTACATAAGCCAAAACATTATTTGTTCAGAACCCCATTTCAAAATATTAACTTTTAGATCTAAGCTTCTTACTCTTTAGGCAAAAACTTGTATTGCACACAGACTACCAGTCCATTAGACTCATCCATCCATCCATCCATCCATTTTCTGTAGCCGCTCAGTCCTCCACAGAGGGTCGCGGGGGAGCTGGTGCCTATCTCCAGCGGTCAAGGGGCGAGAGGCGGGGGACACCCTGGACGGGTCGCCAGTCCATCGCAGGGCCACACAGAGACAAACGAGACAAACAACCACACACCCACTCACACCTAAGGACAATTTACCAGCCCAATCAGCCTGACAGTCATGTCTTTGGACTGTGGGAGGAAACCGGAGTACCCGGAGGAAACCCACGCACGCACGGGGAGAACATGCAAACTCCACGCAGAGAGGCCGCAGAGCCGGGACGCGAACCCACGACCTCCTTGCTGCGAGGCAACAGTGCTAACCAACTGCGCCACCATGCAGCCCCATTAGACTCATATTAAATTTTTTTTCTACGGTATATAACCAAATAACCTGAAATGTGATCTATTTATTTACTTTTGGGCAGAAACTGGAATATTGTGAGAAACAGGCAAGGGGAGAACATGCCAGTTCCTCCATCTGATTGTAGTAGCTAACATCCCACACCACATGTCACCACAACAGGAACCGATTTGGTTTTCTGACACAATTAAACCACTTAGCTTGAGCTTTGAAAACCAAACAAGTGTTTTAACCTCATGTAAAAATTACATTAAGGAACGAATGCTCAAGGGACAGAAGCTAACCCCGAAATAGACGCGTTCTCTGTGATACTTGGTCCTCCTATTGGAACATGAGGTGTGTAATGCATCTTCCAGATGGTCTTTGTCAAATGTGAGACAGGTGATATTATCACATAATGTTAGATTTATGCACCTTGATAGAAGAATTGGGAATGAATGAATGACACCATGGTGATATCATATAGAAACGGGCAACTTTACAGCACATTAAACTCTCTTCATATAAGAAATACAGTAACTAAATGTGAAAACACTGACATCCTCAGAATGATTTGTTCTAAGCCTGTAAAACTGATGCATATAAAAAACCCTGCCTAAGTTCACCATCCCTGGATTTAATCAGTGATAAAATGCCACAGTAAAAAAAAACAATTTTTACCATATGTTTGGAGGCTCAGGAAATTTGTGCTTTACGGTGTCAGCAATGGCTCACACTGTAAAGCTTCCTTTCTTCTCTGACATCACACACTCCTTACTCAGACACACATGTGCTCTAGTAGTGCAATACTTGGGTTGCATATGCAGCAACTGGTAGGACATGAAATCTTAAAGCGGTACCCTCTGTGCATATTTCTGCATGAACCATTTGTTCAGCAAATGCAATGCAGCTGATTGGACAGCTGCCAAACATTTGAACTTTGCCTGTCTCAGAGCATTGCTTTAGGGTGCTGGGTTAGATTAAATTGGCAGATTAATAATTAAAGAAAAGATGGTGAATTGTTGAGTATAATTACATCTCCAGTGGACTAAACTTAGCTGGCTGTTGGGAGTGTTTTGCCCTCTGAACCACTGAGCTCCTGTATGCCTCTCAGTCTGCCTTCTGTCTGACAGCTTACTCTTCTGGCTGCCTGTCTCTATCAACTTGGCTTTTTGCCCAAATGTCTGTCTTTGGAATCATATGGGGATGTACAAAGACAAGGAACTGACACATAAAGGAAGCTCGTTCCAGCACAGGTATTTTCAGGCGCACTGAGGCATGTCTAGTAGGGAAATGGGCTAGGTACATCCCTTAAAAGTTACTGACTTAATCAATGTAATTGAACGAACTTGATCCTCTCTGAAATATGTCCACTTATATCAATTGTACTTGTGTCATGTCATTTTATTTTCTATATGTGCATTTGGGCATCATAAACTGAACAGTTTGTATATTTCTTGGCTAATTACCATTGTAGGGATTTTGGACCATTTCATATTATTTGTGCTTATTTTATACATTGAAAACACATCATATCTGAATAAATTATGCTGGATATCCATACTGATATGGAATGGGTACTGTGGTAAGAACAAAAGGACTTTGATTAAAATGAAGATTATTACCTTACAGAAGGCTTTATATTGAGTCACCAAGAACTTTAAACTAAAAGCTGATGTGAGAAGCTAGTCCAGTTTACTAAAATGTCATTGCAAGAAGTTTTATTTCCCCTTATGCATGTATGGCAATGTTGGAGCATATTGCAGTCAGGGTGCCATTGTTTATCATGTATAGGTCTATTCATGCTTTCATTGATATGACTTCTAAGACAAATACTGACCCACCCAAAAACCGATCAGGCTGAACAATGTTGCAGGTGTGGAATTCCACATAAAATTGCAAGCTGTCAACTCTAAGTCCTCCATGTTCAATAATCAATCACCCACAGGCAGCGTAATGTTCTCCAGACCCATTCACGTCTGTCATGAGCTCAAAGTGAACCTACTCTCATCTGTGAAAAATACAGGGTGCCAATACTGGACCTGCCAATTCTTGTACTCTCTGTCAAATGCCAATTAACCTTCACAGTGCTGGGCAGTGAGCACAGTGCACACTAGAGGATGTCAGGCCCTCAGGACACTTTTCTGAAGTCTGATTTTAATAATTTAGGTCAGAGATGGCCCGCTGGAGGTCACTTTGTATGGCTCTGGCAGTACCCTGTTCCTCTTTGCACAGAGGAGATAGTTGTCCTGCTGATGGATTAAAGACCTGCAAATGCCCAGTCCAGCTCTTCTAGAGTAAAAGCCTGTCTCCTGGAATCGCCTCCATGTTATTGAGACTGTGCTTGGAGATACAGCAAACTACCCGTATTTAAATATAGTTTGTGTCCTCCACCTGCAAACCCGTTTCTGTTTTTGGGGTCATGTCATTGTTGCCCCTTTGTTGCACCTGTTGTTAATTTCATTAACACCAAAACAGCTGACACTGAACAACCCCCTCTTCCACTTAACTGACCAAATCGGTATTCCAGTTTTACTGACTTTACACAATACTCTGAATGAAAAGTGTTCCTTTAATTTTTCTGAAGCAATGCAATCATCTTGTGCTATACAGTAGCGTTACCAGGCCATTGCCAAAGTAGATGAATGCTTCTGCCAATCAAAACGTGAGTCTGGTAAAACTTGGACATCAACTCCAACACAGGGTCAATGTGTTGGATCTCAAGGGCATGTTACAACAGCCATGTGACTTCCTGCAGGCCAGATACAATGGCTACAAGACTTTGTTCTGCACCAGGCTGCTGTTTAAATCCAGACTTGAGGGGATGCCATTAGTTTACTGACATGAGACCAGCATTGTGTCTGTATTACTGACTGCTGTATCCATTTGACCCAACACTGGAATACTTGCAATATACACCACATGAGTGTTCTACATGCAGTTAAATTAAATTTCCACCATTTCATCTGGGTGTTTGCATTTTCTTTTCCAATGGAAGATCTTGGTTTTGATTAAACACTTTAGATGTCAGTGTAGACGGGTGTTTGAGACCAGAATCTTTTACTTGACCAAGTGCTGATTGTACCTGATCAATGTTTGAAAGGTGTAGACATTTTGATATGGTAGCCTACAAACAGAAAGTAATTGTAGAGTTTTTACTAATACCACGTGTTCATTGTCAACAATTTGCAAATTCCCAAAGTAAAAGAAAAACATTTTTATGTAAAGATTTACTGTTAAAATCTCAATTTAAGCATAATTTCAGTATACGGTATGCTTTGCTATACTTTTTCTGTCTAAGTTTGTTTTTAATTAGCTCTGATACTGTCATCATGTGGCATGTGTGAGTGCATGAGCATGCACTGTGTTATGTAGCGTAATATAACCTGATTTTATCGTTATAGTACGGACACACTTCTACAAGGTTATCAGCAAAGTTTTGTCGGTTTTATGCTAAGCACTGTTAGCTACCTTCACTCAACTGACGGTTATGCAGGCATCTAGATTCACTTTGATTCAAAGGGAGACCTACGCACGTATATTTGAAAGGTATAACCCAGAAGCTGACTTAGACTTCAGTTATTTTATTTAAGAAAACAGATTGAATAAACAGATAGATGTGAGGTAGGTAGTTGCATCTTAAGAGATTCTTCTGATGTTATTAAGCTGAGAGTTAATGACGAGAGCCCGTGATATGTTATTATCTAGGGATCTCGGCTAGTTAGTTCTGAGGGGAACTGAGCTAACTTGATGGAGGGTTATTTATCAATAGC
Organism: Callopanchax toddi; assembly: GCA_006937965.1. Classification (NCBI taxonomy): domain Eukaryota; kingdom Metazoa; phylum Chordata; class Actinopteri; order Cyprinodontiformes; family Nothobranchiidae; genus Callopanchax; species Callopanchax toddi. Next base: position 137,047 of record SSNR01000335.1, read on the forward strand.
CTCGGGTTTACCAGGTCGGGTTGGTACCTACTGAACCGCTCCAGATCGCCTCGGCGTGAGATGGGGTTGGAGGTTCGTCGGCGTGATCGTTGATCTGACGAACCTCGGAGTTGTCCCCGGGACCCAGGATGTGGATCCGAGGCACGGAGGTGTCTGAGCGAGTCGGTGTCAGCGGCTCCATGATCGGCTGGTGCAGAGGCTAACCGGCTTTCCCATGGCAGGTGAAAAGAAGCAGACAGATGGTGTCTGACTTCTTAGCCGGAGCAATGTTCTCGACCGGTGAGGCTGGCTACTCACGAGCTCGGTCGGCACAGAGGCCTTCCGTGTAGCGGAGGAAAACGGAGGCCGTGTTCTCTCGTCGAGGGGTTGACGAGAACTCAAGAGACTCAGCTCTTCCAGGCAGGAAGTTGGGACGTGGCCCGGTTTGGACGCGTGGACCAATGGGGACGGAGTTACCAAGTCACGTGATTCTCGTCATTAGAAACCCAGGAAGTTTAATGGATTATAAATATGTTTTAACCCTTTAGCAAAAGTAGAACCATAAAATAATACTGATGCAACATCAACATTCATGAATACTGGAAGAAGATGAATTAATCATATTAGGACATTTCTGGACAGTGGATTAAAAGGTAGTGTCTTTAGAATGAGACATCAAAGAGTTCTTAAGTTTAATTATTAATTAAAGGAAATCTCTTGAGTCTTCCGACACGACCGGTCCTGGAAGGAATGTTGATTCAGGTTACAACATAATAAAAGAGTCATTTTAATCCAAGTTATTAGGAAAAAGATGAGTTATTGTTGTGATGAACCAAGGGGTCAGAAATCAGAGATAGTAACGCTTTGCCAGCGCTACAGTTACTAAGCATACTTGAGCTTATGTGCATGCTCACTTGTGATTTATGTGTCTTTGACAAATAGTAGTAGAAGAGAATGTTCATGCATGTGTGTTTTGGTCTTTCTGTGTGTCTGTGTGAATGCACAGCAAGCTGACAGCAGCTATAAAATTCCTCCCTGAGCATCACACAGGGGAGGCTGATGGGAGCTGTCACAGAACAAAAATAAAAGGCAAAAATGGGAAGGTGTGAGTGGAGTTGGGAAAGATGGTGGCTGCATGACTGGAGGTTTAGTTAGCCTTCGCAAAAAGTTTTGAAGTTTTGCACAGTCTGATATTTTTATCATTTCTGTCTCAACCTAGCGAGTGTATATGCATCTTGCATAAATCAGCTTGGAGTAAATCAGTTTTTCCTGAACATTTGCAGATGGCGCTGAAATCTGGTTTTAGTAATGGTATTTATGTTATTCTCAGTAATTCACAAGTTTAGATTTTTGAAGGAAAATTGTGTGTTAGTTTTGCCATAAGTTAAAGAGACACAAACAAAATCTGGTAAAGAGGAGATTAGAGAAATCAGTACAAAATGATGGAATATAGAGTGAAATGCATGTAAGAAATGAGATGATTGTAGTTTTTGGATAATAATTTTTTGTTGGTACCAAATTAGTTCTTGCTTTTGTCAGATTGTTTGTAACCACCAGAGGTCTCTAATGTTTTTTTCTTTTGTTTCCAGCTTGTCACTTACCACCTGCTCCCTGTTTCCTATTAGAACACCTGCAACCACTTACCTGATTACCCTCACTTAGTATTTAAAACTGCAGTTTTCCATGAGCTGTGGCCAGATCTTCTGGCATGTTTCCCATTCAGCAGTCTGGTTCTATATACTGGCCTCCATAGAGTGTCCTGTTAGCCAGCATTTTGCCATGAGTTTGCTATATAATACTGCTTTTCCATTGCATAAAAAAAAAATCCAGATGCTTCCCTTCCATATGAGATTACATTTTATTCTGCAAGCCAAACCCATCAAACTACAATAGAAAATACAAAAAAAAAACTTGAATTAAAAACTAAGTAATGTCGATTTGATGGTGTGATGAAACCGGAGACCCATAATAAGAGGCTGCGGTGAGTTGAGCATGAAGATCCACACTTCACTGACCTGTGATCAAGCAGAACAAATGAGTAAATCAAGGACAGAGGAGAGATAATGGTTAGGAGGTGGTGGAGATGATGATGCGTTACAAACCCAAGTTGCTTCCAGTAACAATGAGCAACACTTTAGCATCTCATCGTTCAAGATCTTAAACTGCCATTTTTTTTGGTGGTTATAAAATAAATCAGTAAACGAAAAAGAGAACATGGATATAACAGACACAATCCATTAAAAAAGTTTTGAACTACATCTAATAGCCAACAAAAAGCTGTCACTTTGCTTTACTCTATGTAATGATGAGTATATGTTTTGACAAACTATGATTAGTTCTGTGGTTTTCACAGCACCGAAGTGGAAAGTTGGATATAAGATGTTTTATTGCTTTGCCTTACTTTTACCCCTCCTGTGCAAAAACCTTTAACTGAACCAGATAAAGTTCTGGACGTGGCTGACTCAGGATTCAGTCCACCGTAATTATCGCTGATTAGTGAAATAGTTGTGCTGATGTCAGTATTCGACATCAGTTGGCCCTAAAAGTGTTGCAGCATGGGAGGTCTTGTTCTGAGCCAACGTGATCCAGTGCAGCTATGGGATGAGAGGGCGTTCTCTGGATTAATCTGATTTATAGTGGTAATCATCTTGTTGTTCCTTTTGTTTTCCAAGTAGTGTTTTTGTAATTTGTTCAATCAGTTGTGCATTATTTTTAGCAGCAATTGTCTTATGAAAACACAGGTTGAGCTGTGAGTAAGTCTCACTTTAACCTTTCATTTTCAGAGATCTAAAGGCCATAAAGCAGATTTGTATTAAATGAATAATCCTTTTAATAGGCTAATAGAACCAATCTAGTTGCTTTTTTGAGTTTTAAAACCCAAAATAAAAACAAATTCCTGAAGATTGTACTAATTACTGGGAGTCAGCTGCTTGTGATCACTGGGGCAGAAAGAGCATCTCTGGAGGGATGGACCTTGAAAACAAAGTAGCTAGTCTTATGACACTCTGCAGGGGTGAGAGGCTGATCAAGTTCACCACCTCTTTATTGTGTAAGCAGCTCTATTAAATGAAACAGCCTTCATCTTGTGCAGAAAACACACATAAGATGGCAAATGAAGACACTTTTATTTTCTGAGTTGGAATCACACACACTCAACCAGTGTGTGTTACAAACCTTTGGATCCAGAAAATTTCCCTGGAACTTGAATACATTTATGCTAACTGCAAATGCTAGTTTTCCCTCCTGTGTTGGACAGTAGCTCTATTTTAGTGTGCCAGATTCAAAGAAAAGTCCCCGTCTCTCTGCACTCAAATATATGCATGACTCCAAATCTTGTGGGAACTAATGTCTGGGCAAGAGTCCCTGTATCACACAGCCCAACAGTGTCCTAGGTGCAGTGTGGGTCTGGACCTGCCAACAGACAGACCAAGCAAAGAACAGACCTCCTCATTTAAGTTAAACTCCAGACTTGCATTTTTAAAGCGTAACCTCAAAACCTTTTTGATAAAGTAATGAAATATGTGTGAAATAGAAATAAAAAATGTCCTTATGAAGCTACTTACTGTATAATAACTTAATTAATCAGACCGTAATCAAAAATTTTAATTGTTTTAGTCAAAATATTCAGATGATTAAATTAGTTATTTAATTCATGGAAAGTCTGAGCACCACAAGAAGCTCCTACAAACAAATAAAAACACATTTCAAATTTAAAAAATCCCCATACTGAATGTTCTAAATGTAAAGCTGTATTTATTTTATTGTTGATTCAAATAGATCAAATAGTCAGTGTTTGTGTTGGCCAAACCAAGAAACAAAAAGTCCTGAAAGTTTCTTCCAACACTGTTTATTTAATAATAATCCATTTTATTTCAACATGTGGCCCTTTGAATTACTTCAATAAAGTCATTTAGCCATCTAAAACAACAATTTGCTCACCAGTCAATACAGTAGCTCCTATGCTTGTTTAATCTTAGGAGTTTCCAGATACTAACCCTAACAGGGTAAAATATAGTTTTTCAATACAATTTCAATGGTAAAAATCATACTTTTCTGGGAGAAAAAGAAAAGCACGACTTGATAGAAGTCAACTTTGCTTTCCAGCATGACAAAGAAATGAAATATTGTCAGATTATGACAGCATATATGTCAAAGTAACTACAAGTGTCAGGTCACCACTGGTCACCTAAAAGCCCTTTTCTCTGTCACCAGGCAGGGTAGGGGAGGTTTTCAGACCACCCAGGAAGACCCATGTGCCTCAAAAGAAACTTCCCTCCTGAATGTGAAAATGCATTCATCCACAAGTCATATCAAATATAAAAACACTTGACACATAAAAACTAGAGAGATGTTTGCAGTTTAGGAAACATTTACGCTGACTGCTTGGTGAATTTTTCTGCCATGGAAAATATCTACAGCAGCTTTAAAGCTAACAGGGATGAATTAGTGTCAATGAGTTTATGGAGCTAGAGATATAAAGAATAATAAAAAATGTTTACCTTTTATTAATTTTCACAATAAGCTATTAAATCTTTGCTTTTAAACATTACAAGGAGAAAAGCAGGACCCACGCTTTTCCCAGTAGCTCATCAGGCTCTTCAGGGTCACTCGTCTATAACAAACACAGACAAAAATAAAACAACAACTCTCTCCACGCAGTAGACGACCATTACAGGTCACCACCTCTGTCAGCACACGTTTCCATCAGCGACAGAAAAGGTGACAGTTTTTAACAGGATCGAAGCTCTGTTTTGTTTTGATGTTCAGAAATCCTGAGATGCAAGTTGACTGTGATGCTGCCTGTGTAGATATGAGCCTGAAGATATCTGTTAAGAGTGTTAAATGAAAGGTCCTAACAGAAAAATCATGTTTGAAGTGTAAATTCTAATTAAGATGTACCAAATAGGTCTTCTGTAGGGGTGTTTCCACAAAGGAAGAAATGAAGTACAGAACAATTATCTTATTTTTTCAAAGTTTTTGTGTAACAGTAAACCAATCTTCCATAAACCCTCAATGATTATATTTCTGCTGTCACCATTACAACTTAAAGGGCCTCTTTTTGGAATGTGGTTTGCCCTGTGACCCCGTAGTGCAGAGAGTTTACATATCCATGTCTACACTAGTTAAAACCACATTCCTACCCCTGATCTGGGTCAAAGATAAAAGATGACACAGGTCTGATCCTGGCAAGCGAGACAGATCTGACATTCAAAGAGTTTTTTTTCTAGGAAAGTTAAGAAAAAGAATACCAACAGATGTCATGTAATTTATTACTGCTGCTTTTGATCTATGGTGTCTATAACACCTCCTCTATGACTCCTGTCATTTCTCCATAACTAAGCCTTTTTTAGTATTTCATTTTTTTCCCACCTTTAGCCTTTTTGGCAGTGGGCAATAATGTTTTTGCATGCAATTGTGTGTCTATGTTTGTTTACAAAATAGATTAAGACTTTGAGGGCAGAGAGACAGAGTCAAGACCAAAACCAAAAGGGGTTTCAAACCAATTCCAAGACCATTTTGTGTTTTTAAATAAGTAAATCATATAACTGATGATCCCCGCCTCTCGCCCCTTGACCGCTGGAGATAGGCACCAGCTGCCCCGCGACCCTCTGTGGAGGAAGAAGCGGCTAAAGAAAATGGATGGATGGATGGATATAACTGATGATAGATAGATGACAAATCTGCATCAGCCATAGATAGCACTCTCCTCTTTCATGTGTCTTATTATTCTTGGTGCATGAGGACCATAAACTTCCAAAGTTAAAAGGAACTTTTTGTTGCATCTGGATGCAGCAATGAGTTTCACACTCAGCTGCAATAAAAGAAAAAGATTTGATTGCAGCTGTAATCTTGACTGGTTTTGAGAAAAATCAAGAGTGTAGTACAGGAGATCAGAGACTGAGACAAGTCAGAGTACAAATGAGTGATTCTGACCAATATCTTAAAAATGTGGTCTTGACCAGTCTCTCATCTTATCTTATGGTAAAAATCTGCTACTTATTTTTTGTTTTATCAAATCTTCATTCAAAGTTTGGAAAAGTATGAAACAATACAGGTAGTTGTAGTTTCCTCTTTTTATAATTTATTCAAAAAGGAAAGCAGAAGACCTGATTACTTCTAGATTCTGAAATTAATTTGACCATATTTGAGCTTGCACATAATCTTGTCAAACTTTTAATTTTACTATCCTTTAGGTAAACATAGCCAATTTGTGAAATAAGCCTGTAACCCAAATGCTAGATCTCAAGGTTTTGCAGTATGACCTGATTCTATTTTCAAGATTTGACCAAAATGGCTTTCATAAGAATGTGAATTTTACAGCTTTATTGGGAAAAAAAATTTAGTAAGAGGAACATAGAAGAGTGAATCTGGAGTTTCTGATGGGACTCATAAGGGAGATGTCCTGATGGAGACCAGGAAATGGAAACTTTGAGTCAAAGTCTGGGAAAAAAAATGTTCTTTAGGTGAAACACAGTCATCATTTGGAACTAATAGTAGAAGTATATGTATTTTTTTTCCTCCTGACAAGGGTATCAGTCTGTAGTTTTAGTTTTAAAAAGCCACCCCGATGTTCTACTCATATACCAACACCTAGCTGAGATTGTTGCCCTCAGTATAAGAAAATTATCTCAATTCAGTCTGTCACACCTGCTTTTTGTCAGTAACATGTTGTCACTGTTGGACTAAACCACATATCTCAGTTTTTCATCACTTGTTTTTGCATGTTTGTACATAAATCAGCTCTATTGGTTATACAGTATTTTATATCTGTTGGGGGTTTTATGGAGAACCTTTCAAAGAAAGGGAAAGAAAAAAGGGACATGCACAAATCTTCTTTTACATATAGGCTCATGAAAACAGTTGGAGACATTTTTCTTCCTGCTGCTATATGGCAACAACATTAAACTGTTGGTCACCTTCAGCTGCTGATGACATTATTTAATAGGGATTTAAAGATAAGCACTGGTACTTATCTTGAATCAGATCATAACTGCAGCTACTGGAAGGATTCATGAAAATCCTAAAACATATTTCTTTAAGAATATTCAGTGCCTAAACCTTCCAATCTTGAGAAGCTTTTGAATATAAAACAGACCTCATTATACTGTAGTAACAACTATTATAATCAACTCATTATTAATATAGCAGAAAACAGATTGAAATAACATAACAAAAGTGTTTTTATCCGACTGGAAAACAGAAATGGCAAAACTGGCTGCTCTCCATGTGAAATGAAATATAATGCTCATAATAACTCTACCATAAATAGAACACCTTGAACAAATGCACCCAGTTTAAATAATGTTTTGACAGGCAGACATTTATTGGCTTGAGAAAGTCACAGCACATGCTGACACTTTTTATCAGGATGAAACTCTCATAAAGAGACAGAAACCAGACCTGTGCACCGTGGTGAGGCAAAGCTTTATGATAGAACAACATTCATTACTTGTTAAATCAACAAGTCTGGGTTGTTAATTATGTACCACAATTCAGCTTATAATATTATTACAGATGTTTAATATTTATTTCAGTTTATAAAATATGTTGATACTAATAATGAGATGCAGAGATTGCTGACTGAAAAAGATGTGTGCCAGTATTTAGTCTAGGTCCTCTACACAGATCTGTACTTTTATAGGTTTCAAGATGAACATGATCCCTAACAGTCAGTTCTCTTACAAAAGAGAGAGGTGTGTTCTCCCCTCAAACGGCTAATGGGAGGTTTGAATGAGTAGGCTGTCATTTCATAACTTTGTGTGTGTATGTGTGTGTGTGTGTGTGTGTGTGTGTGTAGTTTTTTTGCTCCCATGGATCTCATTTTCCACTGACAACTGCGTTTCACTAATCCCTGCCACTAAAACTTGTAGTAGCAGCTGTCTTGACTACAGTGGGGAAAATAACTTTGATACACTGATTTTTCAAGTTTTCCCACTTACAAAAATGGGATGACTGTGGACCAGGGGAAGAGAGGTTGTCCACTGATCAAGGTTCAATCCCAGGCCCAAATCTGGTGTAATCAGACTACTGTGACTCAACAGGACTGACAAAAGTGACTTGAGTCAGAGCTGAGGCCAAAAGTAAGGCTCTTAATTTTCTGTTGAATCTGCACTCCAATCCTCAGCTATGGTCATGAGATTTGGGTAATGACCAAAAGAACATGATCGCGAATACAAGTGGTCGAAATGAGTTTCCTATGCAGGATCGCCGGGCTCAGCCTTAGAGAAAAAGAAGAGCTTGGACATCTATGAGGGACTTGGGGTAGAACTCCACATCGAGAAGAGTCAGTTGAGGTGGTTTGGGCATGTCTGGACGGCAGGAGGCACCCGGGTCGACCCAGGACACACTAGAGACGGTATAGCTCACACACTGCAGCAGAGATTTGGGGTCCCGCCAGATTAACTGGTGGCGATGGCTGGGGAGAGGATGGTCTGGGATTCCCTACTCAGGATGCTGTCCCTGCGACCTGGATCTGGATAAAGTGGAAAACGGCAAAACAAGGTGAGGGGACGCTTCTTTAGATCCGCAGCAGCACAGACCGCTACAGAAGATCCTTCCTGCCCACAGCCAGAACAGCCTACAATAGCTTTTTGAAAAAACAAAACAAAACGTAAATCAGTTACTGAAACATCTAATTTCCCTCTGGGATTAATAAAGTAATTTTAATTTGATTTGATTTGCCAAGAGACACTTAGAACAAAAGCCTCTGGTCTCATGTCTACTTATAAATTTGTCATGGAAAACAGTTTGAGAGATGCATCAAGATGGTAATAAGTTTTCATTTAACATATCTAGATTTCACTCACCAGCGATGTTAGATTTCACATCAGTTGTTCTAGCAAAATCTTTTTATTTTATTTTTTAATGAGCAATGAGATCAAGTGAAGAAGTTCACACACACAGAGGTCTGTTGATGCCAAAGTATGTGACACTTATCCAAAGGAATTACTCATCATAACAGATGTTTTCTCATGCTTTCATACTCTTAATTTATCAAGTACTAAGTTTTTTATTCTGGCACAAATATAATGTGATAAATAAAAATCCCTTGACATAATTATTCAAAAAGGTTAATTGTGCACTTTTAAAACATGTTGCCACACACAAATTCATAAAAAAAAAAAGTTTGTTTAGGACAGTTTTTTTTTAATTATCACCAGTCAACTTTCAGAGATGAGTGTGCTGTGTAGTCTTATGCGTATAGATGTTTTACCCACACTGAGCTCTATCAATGCTCCCTTTTCAACCATAGTGTGGCTGGATGGAAACTAGAACAGAACTGTGGAATTTGTGCCTTTTATTCAGTAACAAACAGCCTTTGTCCAACGTGGAAACCTTTACGTGATAATCCAAGACTGCGTTTCAGTCAGAATAATTAGGATGCAAACACGTCTTAGATCTGTGCCAAATTCTTGAAGTCTGACATTCTTTTTTCTGTGATGGATTCACCAATATGAACCATGGATACAGGCAACCCGACACACGCAAACACACATTCACACACACTCACTTTCAGAGTCAAGGCCACATTCCACAATGGCTGAAACAGGAGGGGAGGAGGGGTGTAATTTTGTTTTCAAAGGAGAAAATATTATTCTCTGATTGTAGGATAATGAGACCCGCTGTACTTAAAAAGACTGACAAGATGAACGAGCAACACCTGATGTTGAGCATGCATGCAAAGCCAAATCACACTATTTGCATGTGCAATTTGGAGATTAGTGATAATGCACGATACTTGCCCTTGGTGTATGCTTATCGCTTAAAGCATTTCTACTTTGGCATTTAAACGTGAGCTTTGGTGAAGCAGAATTGATGAGGTTTTGATATTTGAGCCAAACGGAGGGTGAGTCAAGAGCTGCCGCTGATGGCTGATCATCAAATAATGTTTTCACATGTGCACGCCTAATGTGTGTATTTTTGTATGTGTTTATTTGTGAAAATGATCAAGAGGCAGTGGAACTTTGTGGCTGTTCAGTCTGTGACCGCTAGAGGGCATAAACACTATGGGGAATGCAGTCCTCCTGTTTGAGGCTCTTTTTGCTTCTGTCAGTTTTCTCTTTGTGAATTATAGCTCCATTCATTATGATTACCTAGGCAGTGGCAAGGAAATACATAGATACCAAAACAGAATAATGTTAATATACAGCTGCAAGAAGCTAATTTAGATATTTTTGCAGAACAAAATGCAGACAAAACTGTTCCCATACAGGAAGAAGAGGAAGCTAATACGTGTGATATTAAATTTCCTTAAGGAAGCAGGCAATTGAGCTGGATGAGAGAGAGCTCCTGCACCATTCTCCTTGCATGTGACACATGCTTGGTCCATGTGGTGAAAAAGTGCAGTGATAGATGCCTTCCATTTCTGCTATAGATCCTGTGAACAGCTGCTTAGGGTTTGATCTTACATTTAGAGCCCCCTAGAGCCAAATAAGGATCCCGGATGTGCACGAAGCCGCAGCCACAGACATGTAAGCCTATATCAGATCTTTAATAGACTACTGCAGTTCTATCCTTAAACAATAATCATGTTTTTGAAAAACAACACAAATTTTTGCTCTTTGAAAGTTTAAAAACTCTTAATTCTAGTTTCACAAATCAGCACAAAAAATAATAAATATATATTTTAGCTAACTTGATGGGACATGCTAAATAAAACTGGTGGTTATAGCCAACAGAAAGCCTTCTCCCAACAGAACAGGAGCGTCTCTGAACTCTACCACAACCTGAAGCTTTTGACATATCATTAAATCCCACTTCTCCACTGCTTTTCTCTGATGTACCACTTTTGGCTGCCTCTATATTTTTGTTAATTCTGTTTCTCAAAAGACAAAACACAGACAGCTGAGCTGATCAGTGACTTCAAATAAACACTTTTCTTCAAGGTACAAAGGATTTGCCACTTTATTAAGAGTGATATTTCAAAGTCTGGCTGTAATTCAGCTTTTCCTGGAAGTGCTTATGAATGGTGCCAGGCTATGCTTGACTAATGAAACACGCAGCGGGGAGCCGTATTATAGAGCTCCGTGTTTCAATTAACAGTGATAACAACAAAGGGGATTAACACTCTGATGAGAGGCTTTTCTTTTCTTCTCCCTAAAGGTATTCCTTTTACTCATTTACTGAGTCACCTCCCTCCCTCCATCATTCTCTTTCAGTGTGTGTTTATGTGAGTTTAAACTGTCTGGCTTTAATGTGCTACACTTTATCATCATATATGTGCTTTTAACATTGCCTAATTGTTTCTACAGAACTAATGTGGAGTCAATTTATTTTAAATATGTGTGTTTGCATGCTTTTGTATGCACACACATATACGTAGTACCTCATCCACTTTATGTGTACTCTCTATGTGTGAAGTAATTAAAGCTGAAGAAAAGCAGGCGCTAGGAGTTACTTTGTTTGTCAGGGGCAGAAAACATCAAAACTATTATTATTAATTATTAGTATTGATGTCTAATTTGAGTGTTTGTATTACAGTGAAGAGTAAAGCCCGGTATGCATTTGTATTTTAATAGATAATAGTGCTGGAATATTGGTATCAGTGTTTTAACATAAGGTGGAGTTAAATAAATTACTTTCTAAAGGAGAAACTTTTGTTGAATAACCCCCCCCCAAACAACCCAAATTAAACCAAACTTAGATAAACTATAGGTGCTACAGCCCTGTCATTGTTGTACATAACCCTCAGACTGATGCACATCAGAAAATGTGCTTTGGAAATTTGCAAATATTTGTACAACAATGTTCCTCATACTGCTGCTGTGCTTTATTCCTTCTATTCTTTTATTTACTCCTATGTTGCCCTATATTTGTCTTATTGTTCTCAGTTACTGTTACTTAAGGTTTTACCTCCACAGTGAAGTTTGTTTATTATTTAGTCATTTTTATTAGTCTAGTTTATTAGAACAGTTTGCTTATTATTTCATCTAGTTTATTTTTTATTATACATTGTTTGATAGTGTTTATGATTTAGTTTAGTTTATTTATTATTAGTCTACTCTTTTTAGCGAGGCTCCTCACTGGAGCAAACAGAAAAGATCACATCACTCCTATTCTGAAGTCTCTGCACTGGTTACCTGTTAAATGTAGAGTTCATTTTAAAATCCTGACTCTAACTTTCAGGGCTCTACATGGTCGAGCTCCTCTTTATGTTACTGAACTGATAAAGCCGTACGCTCCAACCCGAGCTCTCAGGTCCACAGACCAGAATCTCCTAACAGTTCCAAGGACCAGATTTAAAAGTCGAGGTGATCGCTCCTTCCAGTCTGTTGCACCGCGACTTTGGAATGACCTTCCTTTAGTTTTACGCTGTATAGACAGTCTGGACTCCTTTAAAAAGCAGCTGAAGACCCAATTATTCAAAACTGCTTTTAAATAACTCTTTTGTGTTCTCTTGTTGTTGTTTAATGATTTTGATTTGTAATGATATTTTGTTTGTTTTATTAATTTTATTTGTTTTATCATGTTTGATTCTATTTTCTGTGAAGCACTTTGTGATTTTTTCTGTGAAAGGTGCTATATAAATAAACTTTATTTACTTACTTACTTTTTTTATATAGTCTAGTCTGTTTATTATTTAATCTAGTTTATTCAATATTAATATAATGTGTTTATCATTTCATTTTGTCAAAATTAAACTAATTTCTTATTTCATTTAGTTTATTATTTAATTTTGTTTATGTAGTCTAGTATGATTATTTTGCCTAGCTTGATTATTATTAGTCTAATTTGCATAGGCCTAATATTTTAGTTAGTTTGCTTACTATTAGTCCATTGTGTTTATTTGACCTAGCTTGTTTATTATTAGTCTAGTTTATTATTATTATTACTTTGTTGAGTTTTATCTAGCTAGTTCTTATTCATCTAGTTTGTTTATTATTTTTTCTAGCCTTCTGGGGCAGCATGTAGCTCAGTAGGTAGAGTGGCCGTCTGGCAGCCGGAGGGTCGCTGGCTTGATCCCAGCTTCAGCTGGGTTACTTTGTCATTGTGTTCTTAGGCAAGACACTTCACCCACCTTGCCTGTTGGTGGTGGCCGGAGGGACCTGGTGGTGCCAGACTGTGTGAGGTGACTCCAGCTTCTTGGACTTAAAAAAGCACTACACAAGTCCAGGCCATTTTTTTTACTATTACTCTCATTTATTTACTTTTTTACCCTGGGACCCTGAATAATAATTTCATTCCATGTCATGAATGTGTTTATGTTATCACAATAAAGAATCTTGATTCATAAAAACTAAAATTTGAATGAAGTAGAAAGCAAAGTAATGCAAGTTAATGAGAAAAGTCAAACTAAACTGTAAACTCCTCTTCAGCATGTCTTACATGTTGGATAACTGTGAATTAGTTTGTCATCAAACATAAACAAAGAATGCAGGTTGGAACTGTATATTGTTCAATCTCTCCCTCTAGTGGATATTTTGTTAAAGGCTTTTTATTATAAGATCTTCATAGTCATTTTTTTCATTTTTGCATTCTCCCTATTTATCTTCCGCTTAATATTACAAAAAAAAAGTTAATGTCTTATTATGGCTACAACACTTAATCCTTTTCTAAAAATCCCATCAGCCAAATCCTCAAACTTCTTTTAGCCCCACTTCACTTACATAAAGAGGGAAAGCATTTTTCTGTCTAGAAAATAATGTTTGACAGTCGTGTGTGACGCTAAGTGGACCCTGATGGGGAGAAGGAGATCTATATGAAGCAAACACAACTCAGAAGGTCTTCTGGGAATCCTTCCTCTTTGACTACGCTAGAGTTTCTCAGTCAATTTGCCTCTGCTCCTTTTGACCCAGATCAATAGCCATCATTGGAGAAGAAGTGATAAAAGAGACGAGTGACATCATCTCAACTCACTGGGGAAGACATGTCTTTTTCAACATTTTCCACTTTCTGTATGTGGCTGTGAATCTGAAAAGCAAAACAACTAAAGGCAATTTCTGTAACATTGTTTTTGATCTAAATGTGCTGCTTTGGATCACAAAGAAATACACAGACAGACCAAAACATTGTTCTAATCTTTTTCATGTTTCATCTTATTTTCAAAACAAAAGAACAAATCAATTTCTTTAGTGTTTCAGGATAAATGCCTCTTTCAATGAAAAAAAAAAAACCCAACAATCATCGTTTTACCTCAAGATGAATATTTAATAGTGTATACACCCTTAAAAAACATGGAAATGCAAACCGTGAGACGGGCCGAGACAGAGTGTGGTAAAAAGGGAGGGTACAAAACGCTTGAGCCCTCTCGTCATTACGATAGCCCCCGGTACTCGGAGCCACCAAGGAATCCCTTAATTCCTGCAGCATTATGCACTTCAGACTCTTTCATGTCCTCCATAAGGGAGACGGCGGATGTGGATAGGGGGTAGTGGGGTCGCTGGAAAAATTCTAATATGTCTCTTGCTATGAAAAAATATGCACATACATTTAGCATTTAGATTCTCCAAGGGCAGAAGAGAAGAGATGGGCACATGTCATATATTGTGTGTGTATGTGTGTGTTCTGCCCTTGTGTGTATGCACATATGTTTATGCGATCAGTCCACCCTGTAATGGTTCTGTCTTATTGTATTCCTGGTTTGTGTCTGTGCCCTGTGGTTACCATGGTAATATTAATGATTTGGTTCCTCAACAGCGGAAGAAAGAAAGGTCATGTGTGCTCTCCCATCTACTTAATATATACTGTGCTATACTGACAGGTGGAGTATTGGTAATACTGATGGAGTGGTTGACTCATCAGCAGAGGTTAACTGGTTTCCTGTCTGGGTGACTGAGTGACTGACTGGTTATTTGAAGTTGAGAGAGGCTGCTGGTTTGGTGGCTGCGTGAGAGCGAATTAAATGACTGCTTGATGTGCTGGCATGTTGAATGACTAACCTCCTGAGTGGCAGTCTGAGTGGCTTGTTGACTGACTAAAGGATCAGTTGACTTGCTGGTGGGATGACTGTCTCTACTTTAGGCCATGTTTTGTGGAGATTTCTTGCAGTTTTCCAGCTATCTGATTGGCTGAACTGATGGTTATCTTACAGATGAGGTTGGCTGCTAGTTTGCTAACTAATGAAAGCAAAAATAATTATTAAAATTACAATTTAAACAGAAGTGATGATTTATAGGTAACAGATGCTTTGCTTTCCCCTTTGGTTTGCATTGCAACCTTTGATAGCATCACATCAATAGAGTGTGCCACTATTTATTTAACATTTTACTTTTAAACCTGTGTTTTCATTTGTGGAATTAAATGTTATAATTGTATAATAATGTATCAAACTGTAGCACTTCATATCTTATCGTATTGTACTGTATCATTAGTAATGTACCATATTGTATTATGTCATAGTCTATCATATTGTGTCGTATACTGTGTGATAATTTTGTATTGTATTATATTGCGTTATTGTATTATGATATATTGTATTGTATCATATAATATTGTTTCATGTTGTCATACAGCGTCATGTTATATATATATTGTATTGTGTCATGCCAAATTTTATCATATCAAATCCTGTTAAAGCAAACATTAATAATAAATTATTATAGCCATTAATCATTTTTAATAACAAATTAAAATGTTTCCCTTTTGTCCCCTATGGAATATTACTTCTCTATATTTGAGAAATCCCTGAGGAGCAGTGGGCTGCCATTTGTTCACCACCTGACAACTTTTGGGGTTCAGTATTTTGCCCGAGGAAACTTCAAGACCTGGCTAGCCAGGGCTAGGGGTCAAACCTTGATATTCTGAGTAGGGAGACAACTGCTCTCCTGTGATATTGTCACGTCATATCGTATTGTATCACTTCTTATCATGTCACATCATATCGTGTTGTATCACACTATATTGTGTCATGTTGTATCATTTCACATTGTGTTGTCTCATATTGTATTATATCATATCAGGTTATATATTAGTGTGTCATATTGTATAGTGTCATATCGTATTGTTATAAATTGAATTGTGTGTGAATGAGTGAATGACTGGTGTGTTGTAAAGCACATTCAGGCTACAGTACTTTAGAAAGTGCTATACAAATACAGGCCATTAACCAATTTACTATATTGAATGTTGTGGTTTATCATACTGTGTCATGTCATATTGTATCGTGTTAAGTCATATTGAATCGTGTCATATCATATCGTAGAGTGTCGTGTTATCGTGTCGTGTTTAGTCCTTTTGTATTGTGTCATGTCATATGTATCACCTCGTGTACTTTTGTATCATGTAGTATTGTGTCGTGTCTTATGTTGTCATGTCATATCACTTCTTGTGTCGTATCATGCCATGTGTGGTATCTTGTTTTTACATCTTGTTTTATATTGTATCTTGTTATATTGGATCTTATTGTGCTATATTGTATCATGTTGTGTCATATCCTATCTTGAGATATCCTTAAGATATCCTATCTTGTGTCATATTGTATTCTGTTGTTATATTGTGTCATATTGAATATGATGTATTTCATCATGTTGTGTTATCAAGTATCATATTGTGCTACATTATTTGTTCCATAAATCCCATAACATGTATTGTAGCAGGTGAAGCACTGTGTATTTTATTTTGTATTGTACTGTCATATCATAATGAAATATACTATGTTGTTTAGTTTCACATCATATTTTATTATATTTAGGGATGCACCGATCAGGCAGATACCAATACCAGTATCGGTATTGGTATCGGGCCAATACCGATATCATGTACTAGTAATCGTTAAAGTTAACCAATACCAAGGCTGCGTTAAGAAGGTTGACACTGACTTGTCAGTTCTGTTGTAGTTTCTAGATTGGTGGCTAGGGGGAGCCGTTGAGCTAAAGAGGAACAGAGTGGTTTGAAGTTGAAAACTTTTTCACAGAAAATGTTTATTTTTCAGATCAGCTCGGGGCCCATCAAACTACGGCAAACCATTCAGACCAAATACATTGTACATCTCTTTTGATACTGTTCTTCCACAAGTTTTGGAAAGAGCTTAGCAGGTTTGTTAATAAATACATGTTTATTACCGCTTAAATGTTTTCTTTATAACTATAATTAGTTAATAAAACACAATATTGTCTTTGTTTTGCAAAGAATGTGAAAATACATCAAATCAACATCAGTCTGTGCCAAATATGCACAACAGTTCTTATATGTGAATGTTTTAAATGTATAATTAGCAGGTCTGGCCATTTTTATAAATGTAGAATTCTTGTGTATATTTTGTTAGTTCTTCACTCACCTATGTAATATTTTTCTAGGTTTTATAGAATATTTCGAGTCTGTTTCTGTGTTTGCTGTCAAATAAATAGCAAAAACAAATATTTTTTAAATCTAATATATATGTGTGTATGTATAGATATAGTTTTGTGATCATTATTATTATTATTATTATTTTTTAAATCTAATTTACTCTCATTTGCTGTAACAAGCAGAGATGAGAACAAAACCTGTCTTCTAATTCATTGCATTTTTTTGTGCAGTAGATGTATTGGTATTGGTACTCAGATCCAATTATCTGTATCATATCAGTTTTAAAAAAGTGGTATCGCTGCATCCCTAATTGTATCGTATCATGTTGAATTGTATGGTATAGTGTCATAGTGTGTTTTTTCTTATTGCGTCACATCATGATGCCCCTTTTATTTGATCTTATCATGCATTATGTGTTTTGTATCATAAACTGTATCATTGAAATGGTGCTTTGAGTTGAACAATTCCCACTTTACTACATACAGTATATAAAATGCATTTCTGAATCTACTTTTACTCAGACTGTAATAAAACCTCACTCTGAGAAGCACATCTGCATATTAATAGAAATCAGAACAGCTGTATTTAGTTTTCAGCAGATAACTGGGACAGACACTGTTTCACTAGTTTGGCCACAGGAGGGCACAGTAGGCCCATCTCTCACCCTGCTGCTTTATTAAGATGGAAACAGAACTAAAGGAGGAGTGATCTGTAAATCTCCTGCTTTCTCTCTTCTTCTCATTTTGCCTCTATCTCAAACCTTTGCTAAAATCTGTCCTTTATTTGGATGCGTTCATTATTAATTACACAGCTTGTGGTTGTCATTCACAGATACACAAGTGCATGCACACACACACACACACACACACACACACACACACACACACACACACACACACACACACACACACACACACACACACACAACATTGTGTTCTTTCTGCCACAGCTGAGGACTTTATAATCTGAGGAAACTGCCTCTCAGACTTGCTGGGTTTGCTTCATCAGAACTCCTTAAACTCTCAATCTTTATTCACTGATTCATCTTTAATCTACAAACAATCAAAGAAGAAGAAAGTGGAAACATTGTCAAAAGAGAATTTATTTCCCAGAATTAGTTTTTTCTACCAAATCAAAGAACAATTAATAAACACATTTTTATTATTGGGTAATATTGTTGCACATAAAAAATCATATCATCCAAAACTGAGGTACAGAGGCTATAAACTTACAAAACATTAACCTAAGAAATAAGTAAAGAAAATGCACGTCTTGTTTAACCTGATTAATGGAAGCGTGTTCCTGCATGTCACTGCCTAAAACATCAAAAATATGACCTTAAAATACATATTATGTCACAGAAAACCTCATGAAATCAGCTACTCAAACACATGTGTTCAAACTACACAATTTTTCTGCAAAAACAATCAAAATCAGATAAAATTTCTTTCAATTCGAGGACAAAAGTTTTAGTAAAAAGTATTCAAAAGATTGCCTTCATAATTCCCCATGGAGTTGTTTGTCCAGTCAATAAAACTGCTTGTGATGGAAACAGATTAATTGTTGGTGATCCAGCAGTGAAAGTAACCAGAATTATCAAAGGAAAAATGCCTTTTTTTAAAAATTCTTTGATGATGCAAAGTGAGTTAGTGACTAAAAGTATATCAGAACTTAAAATAATTAAAGAACGTTTGGGTGAGGTTTTGAATAACTGCTTGTCAGAGGTTCTTGGAGCAATTGTAAATGTCTAAAGTTTACATGAAGTCATGTTGTTAGTCTGACAGTTCAACAAACTGCCGCTGGCCCTGTGTTCACTGTCCATAATGGTTAAAATGTCACAAACAGCCTTGCGGAAGCTCTGGAAAGTTGTCCTGCCTGAATAAAAAATGAGAATATCTGACGGTGATGCTTTTAGTTTGGACACACGTCTGTGTCAGGCTAAACTTAATGTGCGGGTACAGCTGAACACCGAAAACCTTTGCATACATACATGATTAGATTGTCATCACAAGCCAACGTGGAAGGGATTTTAGGTCCTAATCTAGGTAAGCAGGTTTTTATTTATGGGTCTGAATAATTGAGGATCTATTAGAATATCCCTCAGTCATGCATTGATGGAGGTACGCATTAATATTTCAGGATATTAGCGAGACCTGGCCTGACAAGACTTCTGTCTATACCATTTAAAAGTCCATTTTTCTTGACAGGTCTGCCTCGTGTCACTTTAAAATGTGCATTTGAATGACCAGGGTGACAAGGACATTAGTGGAATCTGCCTTTACATGACATCCATTTTATTGCCTACGTCCCATCATATCACTGTTATGGTCCATTCGATGACCAGACGAAAACCTCATGGTCGTTTGGAAAAACAGAGCTTAAAACTAACAAGTAACTCATAAATTCACTGTCAAATGGCAACATGTTTGAAAAATAGGATGTATCCACACAATCTAACACAAATCATGTCAGCTTAGGCAACTTTAATCAAGTAAATAAATCAAGAATTAATGTTGAGTCTTTATATGCATTTTCTTCCTAAATTATTTTAGACTGTACAGAAGGAATGCAGAATATCCACTGCTTGTTTGTGTCCGTTTATTAGCACAGAAACACAAACCTCGAGTGTGTGGCTGCAGGTGCATATGTGTGTGTTATATTTTTGAACCTACGTGCGTGTGTATACGGCTCTTTCATGTGTGAGGGATGGCAGCTGCTGTCACCTGGTGGGGCTGACAGTAGTTAAAGACAGTAAAGCTGTATGTGAAACAGGCCTCCTGTCACTTCCTTCCCTGTGTTATTTTACTTCTCTCTAATGGGCTTTATTTCATTGTCAGCTGGCAGTCTACCTCCTCCTCCTTTCCCACTTTCTTTTCTTCCTTCCATTCCCTCCTTCCTCATTTTTTCCCCCGTCCCTCGTGACACATTACAGGCTGTCTTTGGAGAACAGCGGAGGGCCAGAGACCCCCTGCCAGATGTAATAATGTGGT
This sequence comes from Callopanchax toddi, assembly GCA_006937965.1. Classification (NCBI taxonomy): domain Eukaryota; kingdom Metazoa; phylum Chordata; class Actinopteri; order Cyprinodontiformes; family Nothobranchiidae; genus Callopanchax; species Callopanchax toddi. The sequence continues at coordinate 157,242 of SSNR01000335.1, forward strand.
AAAACAAACCGACAGGTAGACTTTGAGTGGGGTGTGCACGTGGACATGTGTGCACACACACATTCGTTTAAGCTTGTGAGTTCACAGGCATGCACGTGTGCATCAAGGTGTGTGTGTCTGTTTTAGTCTCCATGCTCATACCATGCATATGTCTTCCTCTGCATGGCTTTTTTTGTGTGTGTCCCAGAAAACCTATCAAAGTCCTCCCCATTAAAAAGGCTTCTGTGGCACATTATTAGCCCCTGTTACAAGGGCAATCTATCTAAGCTCAAGCTAAAGGGTAAGGAGAGGGGAGGAGGGCTGGGCAATGGAGTGGTGGGGGAGATTCCTGTCAGCTCAGAGAACATTACCTGTCCCAGAGTGCTTGTAGCCACAGCAGGTGTGCTGACCCACCAAGACCCATCAGCCTCCTGCTCTCCCTCCCTCCCTCACACACACTCACACACACAAGCACACAAACATACGTCTCAGTTTGCGAGTCACAAACAAACATTTCTAACAGAATACTTTTGAAAATGCTTTTTTCAACACACAGTCTGTATTTTATTGCCATGAAAGCAAACAGTCACCTGAGTTCAAAACATTTCAAATCATCTAAATGGACTTGGGACAATAAAATAATCCTAATTCTAAATATCTAAATGATCAGACATTGTTGTCAAACAGGGATGAACACTGACTAAATCAGACCTTGAATCAGGCTATATTTAAAAAGTAATAATAACAATAATCATAATGTGATTATCAATAAAGATATTTCATACAGTATTAAAATTAATTATAAATCAAATATTTTTTTAAATGACTAAAAATTTGAATCAGCTTAAAAAAATGCTCAAATTTGGTCAAAGATCGGATGTTTGTTCTAATTATTCTTGCATGTGTTATTACCATAACACAATGTTTTACAAATCGATTTGTATTTTATCAAATAATCTATAACTTGCATATTTTGATGTCATATCTTGTCTAGTTTTCCAGATCACAGACTGCTTGCGTCATGTACATCACAGACAGTTGTCACAACTTGAAGAGTAATAAAAAAGAGCAGCATTTCCCCAGTGTCTCCAAATGATTTGGTTCTTTATTCACATTGACTGCTCCAGGTATGATCACCTTTACCACATCCAGTTGCCTTTACCAGCTTTACTAGCTCATTTACCCATGAGTCTAACCTAAAAGGAAATAAAAATCACAGGGACTATTTTTTAAAATGTTATCAACCACTAGCCGATTCAGAAGGAATGCTTTGGGTGGGGTAAGGTGAATGCAGACAGACTGGAATGAAGAGGGTGGAGGAAGTGGGGGGAGTGAGATGGATGTAAATGTGGAATAATGTAGCAAGAGTGAATTTGCATGGTCAAGTGTCAAAAAAATGAAGTCTTCCCCTGAGTCTTGTCAGGAAAAATAACATAAGTGGCACGCTCCAGCACTGGCATGCCATTAGCGGTTAGTTCTGCCTGTCATCAGTCAGTGAGGAGAAGAAATGGTTGTCATTATCTCCAAAAAATGGACCAGGAAAGATGGATATGCCCCCCCTCCCTCTTTCTGTGACAATGAGGCATGTGCACATGCAACATGTGAAAGGGCACTTGCAAACATATAGGTGGAAATAAAACATATAAGTGTATAAAAGCTGATATACCTTTTTTGTGTGTGTTTGTATACAAAGAGTGCACCTTTAAGATGTTTTATATTAAGAACTTCATAAGACAAGGCACAGTTTCCTTAATCATGTTTGTACCAATGTGCATCACATACTTTGTTACTATTAGAAGAAAGAAAATAACAATTTTTTGCAGACATTCTAAGTCTTAAATTAGTTGCCCTAACCACATAGCCGAGGCTTTATAAGCTGCATGATGTGCATCTTGGAGAGGAGAGGTACTTGCAGGAATGAGTTGCAGATTCTTAAAAAGAGGAAAAGTCAGTATGTATACTGTATATTACTCTCTGTAATACTTAAGGTGTAGCAAAGTGAGTTCAGTCCTTTCTATCTGTTTGCTAAAATTAATTCAGTGGAAGTTTGTTCTGTTTTGAATTTTCAGACAATGTTGGGTCAGGGTGTATTTCTTTATTGCCCTCAAATACACTCAAATACCAAAAGAGTAATACAAAAAGTAATTTAATAAAACAAACAAACAATACAACCTGGTAAAATGTTGGTGTCCCGTAGCAACATGAACGGACCATATTACTGTAATACAACCATAGTCAAAAACTTTGTCAGTAAAAAAAATAATAGTTTTTTGTCTATTTTCCCTTCAGGTTTGTTTTAACCACAACCATGTTTGACCCATCACCTGATCACAAGTCAGTAATAAAAAAATAAAAACAAAAAAAAAAACGTTTGTTTCAAACATAGTTATGTAACTACACAGCAGCAGTCAATCATGTCAAACAAAAGTTCTTTAGAATCATTTTCATATTTGCTGTAACACATCAGCCATCATTTGAATCTGGTAAGGGACAACAGTTTCACAATTAGATATAGTGCCAGTTTAAATAGAAGAATGGAGAGTGGATAGGGATTTAGTACAAATGTGGATTAGAGGAACGATACATTTCTCTTTGATATATGCACACACACACACACACACACACACACACACACACACACACACACACACACACACACACACACACACACACACACACACACACACACACAGTAAAAACTCATTACAGCTGAGTCCACTGCAGGAAAGCGGCTCTGGCAAGCAATTATATAATAAGCTTAAGCACCATAAAATTTCCAGTAGCAAGGACAATTAGCCATTACATTCCATGAAACGGAAAGCCACACGTTGGCTTTTGAAGATAAAAAACCCTCCACTTTAGGTTACAATGTCTGGACACCATGTTGAATTGTTTTAACAAGCGTCGACAATTCAATTATGCTTATTATTTATTTGTTTCTTTTCCTTTTTTTCTCTATATCTCCATATTTGCATTTTGTTGCAGACTCTGGCACAGATTCAAATAAATCCAAGACAAGTTTACTTTGTTATGCGGCAGCTTTGTGCCATCTCCGTAATTTGTCCTTGAAAATATTGGTCTTGACATTCAACGATGCAATTTCCATGCAGCGAGAACAAGAGAGATGGAAGAAAACCGAATGCAGGTACGTGTCGAGGAGAAGTCCATGAATTTTAAGCTGGGGGGGGGGGAATTATTGAGAAGCCTGGCAGTAGACAATGAGAGGAGGGGGGAGATGCAGAAAGTGGGAGCAGAAGAGAGGGAGAGAGAACATCGGAGCTGGAGATCAGCATGGCAGCTAATGTAATGAATAATATCTCAAGTGTAAATCCAGCCAATTGAACCCAGGGCTCCCTTCTCCCTCTAGCAAGGCTAAATGAGTTTCCATGGGAATGTGGATGAAAGGAGTGCAGACGTCTAGGTCAGGGATATTTGGAGAGGAAGAGGCAGAGAGATGCTGGGAGTATGAAATAGAGTCCTTAGGGTCTGGTTTGGAGAGATTTGCACTCGTGCTAAGCCACTTCAGATGTGAGCGGAGGGTCTAACAGCCTTAGACTCGAGCATCAAGGTATGTGTGTAGGTCTGTTGTTGAAGCTGTGTAAGCACTGAGGGCAGAATGTGGTCCAGACACGGGGGAGAGAATTTCACACAAGTTACGCCTTCTCTGCGCTCAGTTCACCATATTACTGGTGAATGACAGCTGCAGTGCAAAGGCGTTGAATATGCTTTTTGTCAAATAATGAAAAAGGGAGACGAGCCACTGTAAATCTACAGTGCGGAGAAATGCATCACCACAGACGATGTGCTGCACAATAAAGAGAATTTTAGCACTCCTTTTCACACGTCTTCCCTCTCGATATGCTTCCTCATGCTTGATTTAATTGAAAACTTCTACTCAGCTAGGAAGCTGTCTGCAGCACTTCAGAAGCGGTGGAGTTCAAAGTGACACATCTAGGACATGTGAGCCGCACATTACCTTGACACAGACGGGCTGTAGAAATTAGCTGCTGTCTGAATTATTAAAATAACAAGGGACATTTCATGTGATTGGGCATGGAGACATACACACCCAAACCCCCTCCTGTAATTCTAATTGTCCACTTTAACAAGTTTCTTTAAGCCTTTCAAGATCACTCAATGTGAAATATTGGTTTGCAGATTTCTTCTCTCCTATTAGGGAGGGGGAAAAAAGAAAAGAGAAAAGAACGAGGCATGGCTGTCCACTGAGCCCACCTCATTTATTATAATGACCTGCCAGGCCCAGACATGAACATGTTAAAGTTAGAGGAGAGTGGGACATGACAGGTGCACACAACCTTGTCAGATCTGTGTTGGTCTAGTTACGCCGCTCTAAAAAAGATGGACAGGCAGCTTAGCTGTAATTCACTGAGTGGAGAAGTGAAGGACTGATTAATGGTTTGATTTCTGATAATGCAAAAAAAGGAACACAAAACTAAAAATAAATCAATTTGTGCTTTATTATTGTATTTTAAGGCCTTTGAGAACTAATAATGGCAACTAAACATTCAACAATTTCAAGTTCTGATAAAATACCAGAGCATAATAAAACTATTCGATGTGTAAAGCATATGGCGCTTTGACACAGTCTGTTTTTGTTTTTTTTGCACCTTGGGTCTTCAGGACAAACTGTTATTTCACAGAAATACCTGTAAAGTAGCAACAAACATCAACTCAAACTAGAACAAAAGCCCTGTGAGTTTGTTAAAGTCACAGCAAACACTTTAGTAAGCTCCACAAGATCTGAGTAAATAAATTGTAGCTCTTCTAAGTCAGCATAATGAATCCTTGTCTTTACAGTCACCCTTGGTCTTGGTTTTGTGTTTGGGCCCTGATGCCATGTAAAAGAAACACAGAGATACAGGACCACTTCGAGTCTGTTTTTCTTCCCCCCTCTGAGAACAAACATCCAAACTAGACTCTATAATCCTCTGCCGTTCTTTTAATCATCTGACACCCAGCGAGGGAAGTATCTATTTTCATCTTGTCCTGATAGGATCTCTTTAGGATTTAAAGAGAGGCCTCAGCATGCTGTGCCCAGCAGCTCAGCTGTGATCTGGAGCTTCGGGGAGTTCTCATTAGGCGTTAGCAGCCCCCCGATCGAAGAAACCCAGTTCTGGCTAGTGGATTTTTAATCCTCCCATGGCCTGTGTTGGGAAATGGAGTTATTTAGAGCCCTTTGATTAGCCTCACAACTCCACTTTGATTAAGAACACTTCTTAAGATGGAGCTTCTAGGCTGCAGTCTGGTGATGGTGGTGGATGTGTGTTGAGATGGCACTGAATTTAGTGTAAAGTGTTATTACAAAGTTACCTAAAAAAGTGTATTTCAGTACACACATATTTATTAGAGTAATAGAAAAGGTTTGCTACATGGTGTCACAAAATTTCAAAATGGAACAAATATAAGCGTTGTCCAGATTTCTATTTTCTGTATCTTTGACCACAGGAAATGTGCATGATGTGCTGTGGAGAATGTGTAGAATAAATGCACAAAGGTTGATAAACAGTACAAAACAAGATGTTTAAAGATCTGATAAAGAACACAAAGTCATATGATCACTTGTTTGCATTTACATGCAATCAACACCAAGATGTTGCCATCAGCTTTATTCAAGGAGATGGTCATATTGTTTTATTGGTGCTTCTAAAAATAAATGTCCATCTTGAGAAGCAGATTGTACTGATGGTTAAAATGACTTAGAATGTTATGAGTATCACCTTAGAGAAAACTATAATACATCAAAAACAAAACTACAAACTTATAATGAAATAGTCAAACTGGTTAAAACCCCCAACCCAAACTCTGATTGAAGGGTGTGGTCTGATGGGGATGTTTCATGCCTTCATTGCTAAAATAGCACACAGACATTGTTATTGTTTGAAAAATGAACAGATTAACAAAATGTAACTTGAACTAAATGAGTATACTGACATTATGTGGATTTCATTGATTTAGCCTCTGTTTGACTTTGTGTATTCTAGAGGTGTAAGAACATATTGATACCTTGAAATATTGCAATTTTATCAAGTGTGCACATAACTGGTACACCAGTATGCATGCGCATCCCAGATATCATGTGCGTACCTGATGTGCCTTTGTGGACCGGTGCTGTCATGCGGAATTATGTTTGGGGAATCTCTTTGTTGCGACACCTAGTTGTGCATCTCTAATTAGCTTCCCCGATAGAACTGATGGGTTCATGCTGTTATGCTCTCTGACATTACTTTAAATAAAGAGCCATTCTGTTTCAGCCAGCAGCTGAGTGTTGTTAAATAGTGACTCCCGGCTTCAAGCATCACAGGTGATTTCACCTTCCCGATCATGCAGCCCTGCTTGCAGCCTGTCAAACCGCTTCTCTGTACTGGATGCTGAGGAAGAACCAGCTGTCGTCCCCAAGCCCTTTCCTCCCACTCAATCACCACGGCCTGTGGAGGGAGGTGAGGGTAGCAGCAGGAGCAGGTGGAGCAGCAGTAGCAATCCCTCTGGACCCTGTAGTTTGTAAATAGAAGCCTCCACAGTCTCTTCCCTCCCGGACCTCAACTTCGACCGCCCAACACAAAATACTGAAGGAAGCTTGCTTTGACACTCTGCTGGATCTCCTGCCCTGACTCAGGAGCAGAACCCCTCCACCTCCAGCCCTCCAGCTCCTGGGCCCCACGGGATCAAAAACCCAAAAACATCTACACCTAACCCAGAATCCTCTTCGCCTCATCCACTGTTCTCCCCAACCACTTTGCTGGTTGGTGACTCAATATTCAGGAACGTCATCACAAAGTGTTTTTTCTTCGGCTACCGTTCAAGATATTCTGGAGAAACTTCCAGGTCTGCTGTGCTCCGTCTCGACTTCAGTCAGAAGAGTGATCATTCATGTTGGATCAAACAATGTCTCCCGTCGGCAGTCTGTTGTCACATTACAGCATTTTTACCAGCTCTTGGATATCCAGAAAAGCATTGGATTATCTGTTTTTATCTCCGGCCCGATTCCCAGAGTTTCTTGTGGAAGTTTCAGCCATCAGCTCTCTCTCCACACCTGGATTCAGTCTGCCTGCAGGTCCCTCAGAATTGGTTATATTGACCACTTTAATCTGTTTTGCAAGTGTTTTTCCTTTTTTAGGCGAGATGGTGTTCACCCAAACCGACTTGGGTCATGCATGCTGACCGCTAACATCAGGTACGCTGTGCAGTCCTATAGATGTATATCTATGGTGGACTCCTCTACACAGACATGACTGTTTACATCTGATTTATCAACACCTTCTGCAGCCTTCGGTCTCACCACCACTCCAAACGCCGTTGCTCCCTACAGTCCTCCACCAATGCAACCATCATCTAAATGTCCCCACAATTATCTCACCTACTGTCAAACCTGAACATTTTCCTATTCCAGTTCATTTATCAACCTGCAAGGATATAAGCTGCCCTAATCACTCTGATCAGAGAGTCCGGAAACTCAACAGGTGTTTACAAGCCATCCATCTCCAAGTGGCTAAGAAGAAAAATGACCTGCATCATTCAGATCAGTGTGTCCTGTTAAATGCCCGTTCCATTTCTAACAAAGCCTTTATCTTAAACGAGCTGTTCATCAGGGAGAGCCTGGACCTCTTTTTTGGGGGGGAAACATGGGAACAAGATGGAAACTTTGTGCATTCTAATGAAATCTGTCCTCCAGGTTGCTCTGTGTTTACCACACCACGCCCGTCACATCGTGGTAGAGGTCTTGCTGTGGCCTTTATAGATAAACATGCCTGTAGTCTAATCAACAGTGGCTGTTTCACTACTTTTGAATGTCAGATCATCAAAGTAGGGTTACAAGATGTATTTTACTGTGTTTTAATTTACTGACCTCCTGGACCAGCTGGCCCATTCTCTCAGAATTTGCAGATTTCTTATCATCAGTGATTAGACTGGAAAAGGTTTTAATTCTGGGTGACTTTAACTTCCACATTGATAACCCTGAGTGTAACACAGCAGCTGATTTCTTATCCATCACTGATTCTTTTAACTTTGAACAGCATGTTTCAGGGCCAATCCATAATATGGGTCACACTTTGGATTTAGTTTTTTCTCTAGGACTAAACATCAACCTGTTGAGGAGGTTCATGTGAGTGACCACAGCTGTGTTTTCTTTAAGATTCAGTCTAATGTTGATCCTGTCCCTCACAAACCGAGTTCAGAAAGACGCATCATTAATCAGTCAGCAGTTGATGGTTTTTCTCTATTGTTTGATAGAAGCTTAGTTCATGGTGAAGACCCAAACTCCTTCATCCAATCATTTAATCAGCAGTGTTCCTCTATCTTAAAGTTGTGCCGGTTAAACAGAGAGCTGTATCTCATAGAAGGAACAGTTCCTGGATGAATTAAAATATTTACAGTTTCAGAAGGACATGCCGTAAAGCTGAGAGGCTTTGGAAATCAGCAAAGATGGAAGTTCACATGCTGCACCTTAAGGAATTGATAACATTTTTAAATGAAACGATGAAAATCTCCTGGGCATCTTACTTGTCTCAACTGATCGCCTCAAACTTCAAGCCCTGTTGACATTCTCCCAACCTCTTTGCTTCTTAAAGCCTAGTTGGCCCATGCATTGTGGATTTTATTAATCTATCCCTCCAAACCGACTCTGTCCCCTCCATTTTTAAACACACTGTTATTGAACGTATCCTTAAAAACCCCAGTTTGTACTCCTCTCAGCCAAATAACTACAGGACCATTTCTAAATTGACCTATATCTCAAAACTTTTAGAAAGAGTTGTGGTTGATCAGTTGATATCTTTTTTAAACAACACAACATTTTTAATAAATTCCAATCTGGTTTTTGTAAAAAGCATCAACAGAAACAGCTTTACTCAAAGTATCCAGTGACATCATGATGGCAGCAGACTCCGGGAGTTTACAGTCTTAGTTTTGTTGGACCTTTCTGCAGTTTTTGACACTGTTGATCACAGCACCTTAGTGAACAGACTCCGTGACCTGGTGGGGATCTCTGGAACAGTTTTAGACTGGTTCAGATCGTACCTCTCAAACAGAAGTTTCAGTGTCCATATAAACAACATCATGTCAGATACTACAGATCTGTTCTGTGGGGTACCCCAAGGCTCTGTTCTGGGTCCACTCCTGTTTTTACTATATATCCATCCTCTTGGACAGATCATTAGTAGATTTCACGATGTCTCCTACCACCTTTATGCAGATGACATTCAGCTGTACTGCTCCTTCAAGGTCTCAAAGTTCTACAAACTATCTGAACTACTCGAGTGTCTGTCAGCAACTAACTGGCTATAAAATAACTTCCTTCAGTTAAACCCTGAAAAAACTGAATATCTGATTGTTGCTCCTGATAGGATGGTCCCTTTGATCAGTCAACATATGGTCATTTAAGACAAACTTGAGAAATCTGGCTGTTATTTTTGACCAATCAATGTCTCTTAAAGGTCACTCTAACTTTCAGGGCTCTACATGGTCAGGCTCCTCTTTATGTTACTGAACTGATAAAGCCATATGCGCCAACTCGAGCTCTCAGGTCCACAAACCAGAATTTTCTAGCAGTTCCAAGGACCAGATAGAAAAGTCGATAGAAACCAGATAGAAACTAACCCGTATGGAAACAATCCTGACCAAAACAGTTCTGATTTATTGTAAAATTTACTCTAATAAATTTACCGTTAATATTGCAAATTGATACAAATCTCAAGATTTTTTTATTTTTTTCCCATGTCAGTCATTTCAGCAAGCATAATAATCATGCTAAATAACTGTTTTCATTTTCTTACAGTAAAAAAATAAACATTCTGTTTTTTGTTTGTTTAGAAAACAAAACTATTCAAAAAAGGACAACGCGACTAAAAACTTTTAGTGATTTTAGCAAAATCAGCACTATGGTGACATTTTGTGTGGAACCAAGAAGATACTCATGTATAATCAGTCCTCCCTAGGGGTGAAAGTTGAGAGACTCTTTTGGTTTGTAGTGCAGAGATGTCACAGCCTTGGAGATGTGAGGCTAAGTAGTGAGCTGGTCCTGCCACCTTCGCTTTGATTTCAAGGCTAAGTATGTACAGATATCTAAGGTGTTGACACTTCGCCCTCTAAGCCCCATTTCTTTTCCCCAGGATCAGCGAGGCTCACCGATAGCAGATTATCTGTGCAGTATTTTGTGGCCCAGTTGGCACCCTCATTTGTTATCTTCTCTCAGATACACTGAGGTACAGTCTGTGTAGGCAGACAGAAATGCCAGAATAAAACACCTACGACACATTCACTTCTTCTTTTCATTATTCAGTGTGATGTGTGAATGTCTGTGATGTATGAAAAAAAGAGACATACAAGATAGCCATCTGAGCATTGAAAGATAGGCAAGTGGGAGGACTATGATGGTCTGTTCTGAGCTGACCATTCAAATTCAAGAACATGAATGAAGATGTTGCAAATCTATTTTAAAACAAGTAAATAAAGTTAATGTTAACAGGGGCTCAGCTAATGTGATATATGGTATTTTTAGTAATCTCTAGAAAGTATTTATTGTGTTTTATGGCAACAATTTTTGCAAATATCAAAATGTATTAAATCTCCATGAAGCTTCACTGTTTCAAAGGTAAAAAGATGGAGCGTATCATGTTTTTTACCTTTAGAAAAACTAAACGTCAGCGCTTTTAGTCTTTTACATTTCCCACACATCATTATTTATCAGGCAGTGACATTGAGAGAGGGGTGGGACTGGGGCAATAACAACACCAATAGGTTTGCTGCCTGACCAGTTCAATTTAAAAAAATGTTGTAATAGATCCTGTCTGACAACACAAAATATAGGCTACAAGATCTCAAAAACCAGCACGTAATGCTCCATTCTAAAGAAATTCAAGAACAACCTCTAAAGCACTGCAGGTCTCACTCGGTAAAAAATGTAAAGTCAGAGGTCATCATTCAACAATACAAATTATTTTTATCAGCGTCTAAAACCTCTGATGACCAAAAGGAATGCAAATCTTGATGATCCTCCAAACTCATAGGAAAGTATTCTGTCAGACAAAAGTGAAGCTTTCTAGATGGTGTGTGTCCTGTTGCAGTGCATAAAGCTCAAGAGCACTGGGTTATGTAGCAATGATCTGAAGCTCACCAGCAAGTCCACCTCTGGATGACTGAAAAACAAAAAGGTTTTGGAGTGGCCTAGTCAATGCATGGACTTATATATGACTGAGATGCTGTGGCATCCTAAACAGGAAACTCTTTTATTGCGGCTGGATTCAGACATTTCTGTAAATTATGTTTTACATTAAAAAAAATACAGTTCCAGGATTTCATCAATGCACCTGAGGTGTAGCTGCTAGCATCGTCATATTGTACCAACATCTCTGAAACGCGTCATACAACCTCATATGTGCAAACATTTTGTAACCTTTGATTCAGTCGCTCTCTGGAGTTTGTATTCCATATTTCTCACGACTTCCTCCGTGAAGCAGGAACAGCATGTTGGAACATCGGTAAAGTTAGTCTGAGACGAGAAACATGTCAGACCCAATTAAAAGGCACCCAACATGTCGCCCGACACAAAGTGACAGAATTCAGATTCAGTAAACAAAAATAAAAGGATTCAAACATCTTAAAGTAGTTCATGCTAAATGTGTGTTTTTAATTTCTTTTTTTTTTCTGCAACCGCTCCCTTCGATGTGTCCTCTCGCTCCTGTGTTACTTTGATACTGGTGGACTCTCTGGAGTCCCTGACGAGCCTTTGATACTAGAAGGGCACAAAATAATATCTTCCCTTTGAAAAACAATTTCAGGGAGAGGGGATCAGTATAAATAGGGCTTTTTATGTGCTCCAGGGGCTGATGTGAAACTGATGGGAAACTTGTGATAGGCTTTTATATATTTTTTTAAATTGCAATGCAAAATTGATGAGTTTAGGGGCCTGGGCTGTTGTCGCATGGATGGAGATGTGACTGCATAAGGACATCAAGGCCTCAAACACACACACCCAACATGCAAATGTGGCCAATGCACAAGAATACACACGGGAGCTCATCTGTGCACACACACACAAATATAGTCACAGGCTTGAACACACTTGTGTCGCACTACAGCAAGAGCTGAAGGCTTAATCGCGATACAGAGCCAGAAGAGAAGATGACCAGTCGTTTTCCTTTTTCTCTTCACCTCATCCCTCCATCCATTTTTTCTAGAAGAGTCCACTATCCGTACTATCTGTTATCTCCACACAGCTGCGCTGGTCTCCACACCTCCCCCCACCCACCACCACTTCTTCCAATCTCGATGGAGTATTGGGGGAATGTAAGAGAGGAGTTTCCTGATAAAGCTGTCTAATGAACATACAGGAACTTTAGTAAGTTAAGCATCAAAACATCGAAGGCTGTTTGAACTTTGACTCCCCCTGCATTAGCGCAGGCCTTATCAGGGGCTCGCGAGCGGAGAGATTAGCCACTTCCTAATGAAGTGGTGAAATCGTAAAGGTCTTACTCCAAGGCAGAGTGGATTGCTTCCAACATTTTTCACTCTGTTATCTCCCATACCCAGATTGCCATTGCAAAAAAAAAAAAGTAAGGAAAGATTCCTCCACCTTCAACCCCCCCCCCCCTCCCCCACCACCATCTTTGCCACCTTTTCTTTGGATTTAGGTCAAATACACAAAATGTGACATTAGATCACTGAGAAAACAACCAAAAATATATAACAATTTGATCAAACATGTTGTGTTTTTACAATAAACCCCTTAAAACTGAACTTTTTTTCTTTCTTTTAGTAGCCAAAGCTCTCCACATGGACTTCTTTTACTTTCTGACCCAAAAGCAGTTGTTTTGGAGCGAGGATACATTATCTAAATGTTCCCCTGTGTTTCAGTCAATCAAGCGGCTGCGTATGACTTCTTATAAATCTTACATGGCTCCTCTTCCGTGCCGAAGCGAGGTCAGACACACATTGCATATTTAAAACCCACATTAAGACACCCACCCTTTTCCCTCTCATCCTCTGCTCCTCTTGCAGCCTCAATCACAATACATGCAGGTTTTTTTTTTTTTTTTTTTGGCCAAGCATCTGATTATCATACAAATAGATGAGGTTGTTATATATTCAAATGAACAGAAAACGAAGCGATCATCTGGCTGCATAATGAATGTGGTCTTTGTTTAATGGTCATAACGTTTACCTCTGTTTACATATGTACTGTTGTTGACGGGCAGGAGGATGAGCTGATGATACTCTTGACTGACTTGCATGCCTTATTAATATTCTAAAGGGGAAGAGGGAGGTGAATAGTCTTTGTACTGAAACTGACTCAAAAACAAGCATATGTGTGTTTTAAAGCTTGAAACCTACAGCTGTTTATGTTGTTTACACTTCAGAACAGAGCTTAAACCACATGTTGTGTTTAATTATTCTGACTCACAGAACTTTTCTTACTCAAATAATAAAGAGATTGCTGTCCATCAAAACTGCTTAGGGGAAAAAAAAGCACCAAGAAAACTTTCTAATGTGACTTATTTGCACATTTTGGTATAATGCAGGTTCCTGTTGATGCATTATTCACAAATTAAAAGGCCCGAAATTTCAGTTTCCACCTTGAACACGAGTGCAGACGGGGAGAGTTAGAGTACAAGGAGTGTTGTCAGTTGTGGCCACCGTGCGGCACAGCGTTCCTCTCAGTCCCTGTAATAGCACTCCTTATTCTGACACGTGTTAATAATTGATTGTTAAGTGATAAACCTCGCTCAAGCATGAGAAATAGCAGAGGTCCAGAAATAAATATGAGAAGCCATCACAGTATAATTCATAAGGTTGTGTTCGATCAGTGTAGCTGTCTCTCAGTGTTCTCTATTATTCATAATCCAGCCTAATATGCTGCATAGCCCCCCCCCCCCTTGACAGAGTCATTAATGGTCTCCTCGCTTGTGGTTAGATTCAGGGACAATGATTGGGAGCATTAATAAATTGAGCTGTGATTTATACAGTCGGCCAAAATATAAATTTTCTTAAACATAAACTGCAGTTTTATTGTAGGAGAGCTAAATAGTGGTTTACTAGTGGGGTTTACATTGGTCAGTTTTGTTTATTGATGTTCTCATTAGTTGCTGTTTAGGATTAAGAAATGAGACAAATGTGTTGCTGAGTCAAAATGAAAATGTATTACATCAGGTGTCAGATAATTTTTACTTCCATATAGACATTAATTTTAAATATGTGAAAATCCCAGAATGTTTCTGATTTGACACTTTTATGACAATATACATTAAAAAGTATAAGCAATGATTTTTTTTAAAAGTTCTTATTCTCAATATTGAAACTTTAAATTTCAGGTTTACAGATGGTTTTCTAGACAATTTTAACACTTTAACATTCCCAACAATAAATTTTATTAACTTTTTTGTAGTTTTTTAAATACATTTTTGGCCACTCAGGGTTATAAGATTATTGATATTGAGCATTTTAATCAAAAATCCCTATATTACCTTTAAAATTGTCTTTATTTAATTATAGTTTTAGGGTCAGTTCAGTGCTTCAATAAGATATAGGGATCTATAGTGTTCTTTACCAGGTGGTTGACCTGTCAGTTAGGGTTACAGCCAACTTGAACTTCGATGACATTGTGCTCTAAATACCAAAACCTGCTGTGTAGTTTGGATATCTGATTTGATCAGATCTATCAGACATTTGTGCATCTACATAAAGCTCATTATTGATGAAGATCTGACAGGACAAGCACACTTTGAATGTTTTTCCTATGTTTCTTGAATCCCTTTAGAATGGCCTACCTTTTAAATTGTAGTTTGAAACAGAGTGTATTTTAATTCTGTCACATTTAACCTATAAGAATATGTTTTAAAAATCAATTATCAACAATTTTTTAACATAATTTATGTTGCAGGCAGAAATACTGTTTTTTCTTTCTTTAGAAATAATAAGTGGCTGATACTTTAGCAAATAATCAGCCTTGTTAATTGTCCGAATCATAATTTGATCTGTCACTTTCCCAAACCTGCAGCTTTGCTCCATTTGACGGTTCAATCCTAAATTCCTCAATATCATGTTACTTCTCTGTCTGTCCTCGTTTGGTTGCATGCAGTCGGGGGCTTGTTGTGCTTTTCATGTCACGGACCAAACATCCTGTTACAGAAACATCCTCTCGAAAAAGTACAGTTTTTTCCAAAGACATGCTGCTCATCACTAGTCATTACACCAATCCTCAGGAGGGCTTCTAAGTTTGATTTGTATCCAATATCAGTAGGTGAACCCCTAATGAGATTTTATGGACTTTTGCTTCTAACTTCATTAGGTTTTTATGAGCGAGGGGAGGGTGGGTGAAATATGCATCAGAGAGCAAACGATGCGGGTCTGCGATGGAGGCAGGAAGGGACAGATGTGTAAGAGAGGAAACAGAAATTTTTCATGGCAGGCGAGAAGCTCTCTCTGGAGACTCAAAGATAATCCTGCGAGAGGCTCCCATCAGGCAGAAGCTGAGGAGCCTTAAGTGTTTTATACGAATTCAATACGGCGGTTAAAAATACCAGAGGGAATATCACATTCATATCTCTGTCGCTCGCCTCACTTAATGCTGGGATGGTTGGCTGGGTGAATGGAAAGGAGAGGAGAGGAGACGGGAGGAGAGGGGATTCATTTGACCCCTCTCTTAGCCTTCTGCTGAAGAGGTGACAGTTAATTCTTGATGTTGCAGTCAGTCAGCAGCTGCCGGCTAACTCCTTTCTACACAGGCTCTTTATTTAATGAAAGCAGTCCACCAAATGCAATTACATTAGAACCAGTTTAAGCCATTAACTCAGATGATATGTCAATGTTTCACAGGAGTTTGCTTACTTATCACATCCATCATCATAAGATGAGTTTTCAGTGCTTTTTTGTTGTTGTTTAGTTGATTTTTTTACATGTTAAAAACAAAAAGAAACCTTTTTTGTACCATGAATAAAAAATGCAGGATGTAATTAATCCTATGGTGCACTTTAATAAGATCTGTAATTTATGTGGAGTTGCAAAGGGAGATCCAGACAGCTGTAAATGTGACTCAGCAATGGCTTCTTCTGATATGCAAATTTTAGATTTTAATTCAGCTTTTTAATGTTTTTTTCCTTCTTTATGTTTTATTTTTTATGCTAGGCAGCTGCATTAAACATAAAATATTATATAAACTTAACTAAATATTTCTGTCTAAACTTTTTATATTAACCCTATTGCAGGTTCTGATCATATAATGCTAAATGAATACATGTCAACATTGTTTATATGCATAAACCATAATAACTGAAGCCAAAGCTAATATTTGAATGCAACAAAAAATTACAATAAAAAATATTTTTTAAGGTTTAAGGTTTAAAAAGTCCGTAATAATGATCAAGGAGTGTATACTTACAGCTGTGCTGATTGGCTGTGTTGATTTAGATGTGTATTTGCTTTGGATTTACCCACAAGAGAGTGATACAATGCACAGACAATAGTAGAATCTACCCTGGAAGGCTCACTCCTCTTTGTTTAACTCCGTCTATGGTGATTACACAAAAAGAAATGTAAACGGTCTGTGAGCATTGTGCCGTTGTTTGGCCTTATCAATTAAATTAAGCGGCGTTCCAAATCCTCCCGTGCTGCACACAGAGCCACTCTTATCAGCTACTGTATCGTGACAGTCGGGGAGAAAATGAGCCGTCCTCTTTTGTTCTTTTACAATTTAAGCATAAAACAATGCAAAAGATGCTCTGCCTTTCCTCGTCTTTCTTCTCCTTACTGTCCTCTCTTTCTTCAAGCCTCTGCACCCCCCCTCCTCCCCCCATCTCCTCCTCTTCTCCTCTTTAGCTGCTCTTGGCTGCTCTTCAGTCTCACTTAAACCCATTAGCTCTATTACTGAAATTATTTTCCTCCCCAGCCTTTGTGCATAGGGAGTGAATTTCACAGTTATCAGAGGCTGTGGAGAATAGGGAAGAATGGCTGTGAGTCACTGTAGTGTGTGTGTGTGTGTGTGTGTGTGTGTGTGTGCGTGTGTGTGTTTGTGGGAATGTGTGTTTCGTCTGTGGGCATTAGACTTCTTGGCTGCTCATGGTTGCTTCTTAATTAATGCTTCTTTGTCCTGGAGCAGATATACGAAGAGAGAGAGAGAGGGAAAAGAGAAAGAGAGAGATTGGATGAAGGAGACGTATGCATTGACCTCGTTGTGCCATTTGAGGGCAGTGCAGTCTCAGGGTTTTGGGTAAAGACACAGGCCTGGAGCAGGTTTTGCTTAGTTTAACAAAGAGGACAAGGTAAAAGTTTGCTAAACATTGTCTAACTAGGAGAGAACTGTAAAGGACATTAAGAATTTATTAGTTTATTAATTAACCTAGACAGTGATGTATTTTTTTCTGCACCAACAAGCCTAAAGAGTTAGTGCTGCTGTTGTTATAAGCATTAAAGAAGGGAAATATCTAATCTCAGTCCTTGGACAACAAATCTTTGATTGAATACAATCATCAGCATAAATAATCAGTAAATCAGTACTGGATGACTCATGAGGTTTTAACCTTATGAAGTTTTCTGATCAGAATGATTTTAAAAAATGTGTTTTAATTTGGCCATACAGTAAGGTAGAGGTTTGATTAAATAAATAAATAAATAAATAAAACAGTGGACCCAACTCTCCCAATTTTGTTTATTTCCCAAAATTTTAATGATGTTTGCAGTGATATGAAATCTTCCTGATTTTACTCAACTATTCTAAAAGAATCCAACATTTTGAAAACATACTAATTAATCCACGCTTTTTCATACATTTGTTTAAAAAAAAAAAGATTTCTTTTTTTTGCACAATCTGACAAAATTACAATTATTCTAAGATTCACTAGAATATATTTCTTTCTTTCTTATTTTATTATTATGTACCACACATTTCAAAGTATAGCAGGTGCTGGGAATATCTTATAAACATGTGGATGGTGTGGTTCATCTATAAAGGGGCTTTTCATTTTTAATAACCTCACAAAACAAATCAACACACACAACAAGAAACCAACAAATACGCTAAACAAGCAGCCTCCTGTAGTGAGCCTATAGATTCTGCAAACCCACACACTTTAAACACATCTGTACTCTTTGTGTCTTGATTTTTACTTTGGATAAAACCAAAACAAAAAGACCGGACGAATCAAGGAGGAGAAGGAGCAAAAACACCCCACCCCAAAAAAAGACAGGCTGGCCCTTTCAAATAACCAGGTGCATGGCATTTTAAAGAGCTATTTTAACTGCATTTCATATATGTATGTGTCAGCTTCTAGTCCCACAAGAACCTTTTTATTTTCATGTTTTGCTGTGGCAGCCTGCACACGCGGAAGCTATGTGATAATAGTTATTTTCATTGCAAGAAACCACATTTATGCTCTTTTAAGAATAAAGAGATGACAGTGTCGCCACTCTAAGTGGTGTTTTGACACTTGAGTGCTGCTGTGGTTTTAGATGTTGCACAAAGTTTAGGATTTCTCCTTAAACTGCCCTGTTGTATTATATTTCTTATATCTATTTTGCTTCTGTCTTTCTGAAGGTAAATGTTACATTTTGTGTTTTTTTAATTTTTCAGACTAAAAGAATAAAAGAAGGAGAAAACACGAGTAATGTTATGTAATTGTCTAAGCAGGCAGCCGCCCTTGAACTGCCTGAAATATTTGCTGAAAAATCCTTGGAAATAAAGAGACACGAAGAAAACTGCAACACACACACGCATGGTGCCAAGTGTAAACACTTTGATTGTACAGCACTTCATGATTGATAATGTGATCTAGTGATCCCTCCTGAGAAGTGGCGCGAGCCTCCACAGCATCAGTGGCTCCATGCTTACTCAACCATAACCCTGCTCTCACTGGGGTTTTGATCTGTGTAAAGAAGTGTGTGTGTGTGTGTGTGTGTGTGTGTGTGTGTGTGTGTGTGTGTGTGTGTGTGTGTGTGCATTTTCATGTGAGCCGGTTGTTTATACGTCTGTGTTTTCTGGATTTGTGACTACCCCTCATATTAAGTGTACAAATAACTGTAATTTTTAGAAATTTTTTTTACATGCTGACTCTTTTTTAAGATGTTCTCTGAAGCTGTTATTATCCATCTCTAAGCTCTACAGTCTGAATATATAAGAATGGAGGAGGGCGCTAATTCCAGACACCTTCTTGTCATTGTTCTGCTCTTAATAACACCTTCCTCCTTCGTCTCTCTCCCTCCCTCCCTTCTTTCCTCTCTTTCTCCTTTCGCCTTCCTGCTGCTTGTTTCTCATGACAGGGGAAGTGGCAGCTCCAGCTGACCCTTGAACCCTGGTTGGTCACTTAAGCAGATACACGGGACGTTGAGGGCTTTGTCGAAGGACGACAAGGACTCTGAAGAAGGCAAGGCCAGTCCTAATCAGATGAAGGAGGAAAAACAAAAATGAAAGAAGTTGCTGTTTGTTATTGGGAACTGAGATGTTGGTGGAAGGAGGGATTTTTTTTGTCGGCTCAACCAGGGTGATGATTTTGAGTTCAAGTTTGGAATAAAATCAAGAAAACAGACATTTTTTAGCTTACAGGAATAAATACAGTATTTAATGCTAAAATTAGATTTTCTTTTAAAAAACTTAAATGAGACCAAATAAAATACAAAGTGTATACACTTAAACTCTAGTTAAACTTTACATATCTAAAATGTGTTCATAATAATGTTTTAAAGTAATAATTAGCTCTGTTTTTTAAGCTATATTTTATGATCATGTTTATTTAAAGTAGCACAGTCAGTCAAATGCGCATTGACCGTGTTGCCATTTGCTCCACTGAAGGACTGTCACTCCCTTATTAACTCACTTCCTTTCCAAATGACAGTACAATCCCAGCGTTCCCCCATCATTTGCCGAATCCTCACCAACACCACCCACAGGATGCAAAACAACACTTCAGCTCGTACATCATCAAAAAGCTTCCTGCGCCTCTCTCCTCTCGTGCTGTTGTGTTGTTTTTCCACCTGTGCTCCATTCAGTCTCAGAGGTTTTTGCTTAATAAATTCCAAACAATTAGCGGGATTGGGATTTATTGACAGAACAGCAGCGAGCCGGTCTGCCTTCCTGCCCAACTGTGTTCCCTCTCATTGTCCAGAGTGTTCGGAGCATATGCTATTGAGCTGCGCCGCTTGCTTGACAGCAAAGGGCTGGTTCAATTACATCAATTGCTTGATGACTGAGGAGAGAGCAGTGGGGCCATGCATGCTAGTTTGTGATAAGAGGGGAACTCTGCAGTGCCACGGCCCTCATTATGCAAGTAACCTAGAAAAAGGCAGGAAACTGTACACAAAGCAGATGTTTCTTGTTTTATTTGGGGAGGGAAATTGATTCCAAGAAAGAGATGATGCAGGCCGAAGCTCTGACACAAGACTGGGTGGGTTTTTCACCAGTAAATGATACTTTTTTTTTCAGCTGGCCACACATTTACACTCTTCTTTGGGTGAATATAAGAATCTGCAGAAATGCAACAAGAAAAGTATCACTTCTCACAGTAGATTTGGGATCCCTGCTGACATAATGTCACTAATCTGTAACCTAGTGGAGATTTTTAATAACATCTTAGCATCTTTAAATCTGTCTCATCTAATAATAACTTTAGGATTTGCTGTGTGTTTTATGCAGGCTGTATATGTATCACGGATTAATGCTGTCCCAGAACAACCCGTCTTTGTCTCCCAGCCTTTGTCGCCAAACAAAGACGCAACACTGTGACATTCAGTATTATTTATTGCCGGCTTTGAATGGACTCCTCAGCCCAAAGGACTGCAGTTAGCTAGTTAGCTGTGAGCATTCTGTTTGTGTCAACAGCCCTTTGTGTGTCTGGAGTGATTTATTATGTAAAACAGGGCTGGTTAAGGGGGGGAGGCGGAGCAAGAAGGGTGACACTGACCTTCCTTTAATTAACACTGATGGAGACCAAGGTGAGAGGCAAGATGATGAAGATGGATCTTTCCACATAAATCATCCTTCCTCCAGGCTGCTGTATGTGTGTGTGTGTGTGTGTGTGTGTGTGTGTGCGTGCGTGCGTGTGTGCGTGCGTGTGTGTGTGTGCGTGNCCTCTTTTTTGGGGGGGAAACATGGGAACAAGATGGAAACTTTGTGCATTCTAATGAAATCTGTCCTCCAGGTTGCTCTGTGTTTACCACACCACGCCCGTCACATCGTGGTAGAGGTCTTGCTGTGGCCTTTATAGATAAACATGCCTGTAGTCTAATCAACAGTGGCTGTTTCACTACTTTTGAATGTCAGATCATCAAAGTAGGGTTACAAGATGTATTTTACTGTGTTTTAATTTACTGACCTCCTGGACCAGCTGGCCCATTCTCTCAGAATTTGCAGATTTCTTATCATCAGTGATTAGACTGGAAAAGGTTTTAATTCTGGGTGACTTTAACTTCCACATTGATAACCCTGAGTGTAACACAGCAGCTGATTTCTTATCCATCACTGATTCTTTTAACTTTGAACAGCATGTTTCAGGGCCAATCCATAATATGGGTCACACTTTGGATTTAGTTTTTTCTCTAGGACTAAACATCAACCTGTTGAGGAGGTTCATGTGAGTGACCACAGCTGTGTTTTCTTTAAGATTCAGTCTAATGTTGATCCTGTCCCTCACAAACCGAGTTCAGAAAGACGCATCATTAATCAGTCAGCAGTTGATGGTTTTTCTCTATTGTTTGATAGAAGCTTAGTTCATGGTGAAGACCCAAACTCCTTCATCCAATCATTTAATCAGCAGTGTTCCTCTATCTTAAAGTTGTGCCGGTTAAACAGAGAGCTGTATCTCATAGAAGGAACAGTTCCTGGATGAATTAAAATATTTACAGTTTCAGAAGGACATGCCGTAAAGCTGAGAGGCTTTGGAAATCAGCAAAGATGGAAGTTCACATGCTGCACCTTAAGGAATTGATAACATTTTTAAATGAAACGATGAAAATCTCCTGGGCATCTTACTTGTCTCAACTGATCGCCTCAAACTTCAAGCCCTGTTGACATTCTCCCAACCTCTTTGCTTCTTAAAGCCTAGTTGGCCCATGCATTGTGGATTTTATTAATCTATCCCTCCAAACCGACTCTGTCCCCTCCATTTTTAAACACACTGTTATTGAACGTATCCTTAAAAACCCCAGTTTGTACTCCTCTCAGCCAAATAACTACAGGACCATTTCTAAATTGACCTATATCTCAAAACTTTTAGAAAGAGTTGTGGTTGATCAGTTGATATCTTTTTTAAACAACACAACATTTTTAATAAATTCCAATCTGGTTTTTGTAAAAAGCATCAACAGAAACAGCTTTACTCAAAGTATCCAGTGACATCATGATGGCAGCAGACTCCGGGAGTTTACAGTCTTAGTTTTGTTGGACCTTTCTGCAGTTTTTGACACTGTTGATCACAGCACCTTAGTGAACAGACTCCGTGACCTGGTGGGGATCTCTGGAACAGTTTTAGACTGGTTCAGATCGTACCTCTCAAACAGAAGTTTCAGTGTCCATATAAACAACATCATGTCAGATACTACAGATCTGTTCTGTGGGGTACCCCAAGGCTCTGTTCTGGGTCCACTCCTGTTTTTACTATATATCCATCCTCTTGGACAGATCATTAGTAGATTTCACGATGTCTCCTACCACCTTTATGCAGATGACATTCAGCTGTACTGCTCCTTCAAGGTCTCAAAGTTCTACAAACTATCTGAACTACTCGAGTGTCTGTCAGCAACTAACTGGCTATAAAATAACTTCCTTCAGTTAAACCCTGAAAAAACTGAATATCTGATTGTTGCTCCTGATAGGATGGTCCCTTTGATCAGTCAACATATGGTCATTTAAGACAAACTTGAGAAATCTGGCTGTTATTTTTGACCAATCAATGTCTCTTAAAGGTCACTCTAACTTTCAGGGCTCTACATGGTCAGGCTCCTCTTTATGTTACTGAACTGATAAAGCCATATGCGCCAACTCGAGCTCTCAGGTCCACAAACCAGAATTTTCTAGCAGTTCCAAGGACCAGATAGAAAAGTCGATAGAAACCAGATAGAAACTAACCCGTATGGAAACAATCCTGACCAAAACAGTTCTGATTTATTGTAAAATTTACTCTAATAAATTTACCGTTAATATTGCAAATTGATACAAATCTCAAGATTTTTTTATTTTTTTCCCATGTCAGTCATTTCAGCAAGCATAATAATCATGCTAAATAACTGTTTTCATTTTCTTACAGTAAAAAAATAAACATTCTGTTTTTTGTTTGTTTAGAAAACAAAACTATTCAAAAAAGGACAACGCGACTAAAAACTTTTAGTGATTTTAGCAAAATCAGCACTATGGTGACATTTTGTGTGGAACCAAGAAGATACTCATGTATAATCAGTCCTCCCTAGGGGTGAAAGTTGAGAGACTCTTTTGGTTTGTAGTGCAGAGATGTCACAGCCTTGGAGATGTGAGGCTAAGTAGTGAGCTGGTCCTGCCACCTTCGCTTTGATTTCAAGGCTAAGTATGTACAGATATCTAAGGTGTTGACACTTCGCCCTCTAAGCCCCATTTCTTTTCCCCAGGATCAGCGAGGCTCACCGATAGCAGATTATCTGTGCAGTATTTTGTGGCCCAGTTGGCACCCTCATTTGTTATCTTCTCTCAGATACACTGAGGTACAGTCTGTGTAGGCAGACAGAAATGCCAGAATAAAACACCTACGACACATTCACTTCTTCTTTTCATTATTCAGTGTGATGTGTGAATGTCTGTGATGTATGAAAAAAAGAGACATACAAGATAGCCATCTGAGCATTGAAAGATAGGCAAGTGGGAGGACTATGATGGTCTGTTCTGAGCTGACCATTCAAATTCAAGAACATGAATGAAGATGTTGCAAATCTATTTTAAAACAAGTAAATAAAGTTAATGTTAACAGGGGCTCAGCTAATGTGATATATGGTATTTTTAGTAATCTCTAGAAAGTATTTATTGTGTTTTATGGCAACAATTTTTGCAAATATCAAAATGTATTAAATCTCCATGAAGCTTCACTGTTTCAAAGGTAAAAAGATGGAGCGTATCATGTTTTTTACCTTTAGAAAAACTAAACGTCAGCGCTTTTAGTCTTTTACATTTCCCACACATCATTATTTATCAGGCAGTGACATTGAGAGAGGGGTGGGACTGGGGCAATAACAACACCAATAGGTTTGCTGCCTGACCAGTTCAATTTAAAAAAATGTTGTAATAGATCCTGTCTGACAACACAAAATATAGGCTACAAGATCTCAAAAACCAGCACGTAATGCTCCATTCTAAAGAAATTCAAGAACAACCTCTAAAGCACTGCAGGTCTCACTCGGTAAAAAATGTAAAGTCAGAGGTCATCATTCAACAATACAAATTATTTTTATCAGCGTCTAAAACCTCTGATGACCAAAAGGAATGCAAATCTTGATGATCCTCCAAACTCATAGGAAAGTATTCTGTCAGACAAAAGTGAAGCTTTCTAGATGGTGTGTGTCCTGTTGCAGTGCATAAAGCTCAAGAGCACTGGGTTATGTAGCAATGATCTGAAGCTCACCAGCAAGTCCACCTCTGGATGACTGAAAAACAAAAAGGTTTTGGAGTGGCCTAGTCAATGCATGGACTTATATATGACTGAGATGCTGTGGCATCCTAAACAGGAAACTCTTTTATTGCGGCTGGATTCAGACATTTCTGTAAATTATGTTTTACATTAAAAAAAATACAGTTCCAGGATTTCATCAATGCACCTGAGGTGTAGCTGCTAGCATCGTCATATTGTACCAACATCTCTGAAACGCGTCATACAACCTCATATGTGCAAACATTTTGTAACCTTTGATTCAGTCGCTCTCTGGAGTTTGTATTCCATATTTCTCACGACTTCCTCCGTGAAGCAGGAACAGCATGTTGGAACATCGGTAAAGTTAGTCTGAGACGAGAAACATGTCAGACCCAATTAAAAGGCACCCAACATGTCGCCCGACACAAAGTGACAGAATTCAGATTCAGTAAACAAAAATAAAAGGATTCAAACATCTTAAAGTAGTTCATGCTAAATGTGTGTTTTTAATTTCTTTTTTTTTTCTGCAACCGCTCCCTTCGATGTGTCCTCTCGCTCCTGTGTTACTTTGATACTGGTGGACTCTCTGGAGTCCCTGACGAGCCTTTGATACTAGAAGGGCACAAAATAATATCTTCCCTTTGAAAAACAATTTCAGGGAGAGGGGATCAGTATAAATAGGGCTTTTTATGTGCTCCAGGGGCTGATGTGAAACTGATGGGAAACTTGTGATAGGCTTTTATATATTTTTTTAAATTGCAATGCAAAATTGATGAGTTTAGGGGCCTGGGCTGTTGTCGCATGGATGGAGATGTGACTGCATAAGGACATCAAGGCCTCAAACACACACACCCAACATGCAAATGTGGCCAATGCACAAGAATACACACGGGAGCTCATCTGTGCACACACACACAAATATAGTCACAGGCTTGAACACACTTGTGTCGCACTACAGCAAGAGCTGAAGGCTTAATCGCGATACAGAGCCAGAAGAGAAGATGACCAGTCGTTTTCCTTTTTCTCTTCACCTCATCCCTCCATCCATTTTTTCTAGAAGAGTCCACTATCCGTACTATCTGTTATCTCCACACAGCTGCGCTGGTCTCCACACCTCCCCCCACCCACCACCACTTCTTCCAATCTCGATGGAGTATTGGGGGAATGTAAGAGAGGAGTTTCCTGATAAAGCTGTCTAATGAACATACAGGAACTTTAGTAAGTTAAGCATCAAAACATCGAAGGCTGTTTGAACTTTGACTCCCCCTGCATTAGCGCAGGCCTTATCAGGGGCTCGCGAGCGGAGAGATTAGCCACTTCCTAATGAAGTGGTGAAATCGTAAAGGTCTTACTCCAAGGCAGAGTGGATTGCTTCCAACATTTTTCACTCTGTTATCTCCCATACCCAGATTGCCATTGCAAAAAAAAAAAAGTAAGGAAAGATTCCTCCACCTTCAACCCCCCCCCCCCTCCCCCACCACCATCTTTGCCACCTTTTCTTTGGATTTAGGTCAAATACACAAAATGTGACATTAGATCACTGAGAAAACAACCAAAAATATATAACAATTTGATCAAACATGTTGTGTTTTTACAATAAACCCCTTAAAACTGAACTTTTTTTCTTTCTTTTAGTAGCCAAAGCTCTCCACATGGACTTCTTTTACTTTCTGACCCAAAAGCAGTTGTTTTGGAGCGAGGATACATTATCTAAATGTTCCCCTGTGTTTCAGTCAATCAAGCGGCTGCGTATGACTTCTTATAAATCTTACATGGCTCCTCTTCCGTGCCGAAGCGAGGTCAGACACACATTGCATATTTAAAACCCACATTAAGACACCCACCCTTTTCCCTCTCATCCTCTGCTCCTCTTGCAGCCTCAATCACAATACATGCAGGTTTTTTTTTTTTTTTTTTTGGCCAAGCATCTGATTATCATACAAATAGATGAGGTTGTTATATATTCAAATGAACAGAAAACGAAGCGATCATCTGGCTGCATAATGAATGTGGTCTTTGTTTAATGGTCATAACGTTTACCTCTGTTTACATATGTACTGTTGTTGACGGGCAGGAGGATGAGCTGATGATACTCTTGACTGACTTGCATGCCTTATTAATATTCTAAAGGGGAAGAGGGAGGTGAATAGTCTTTGTACTGAAACTGACTCAAAAACAAGCATATGTGTGTTTTAAAGCTTGAAACCTACAGCTGTTTATGTTGTTTACACTTCAGAACAGAGCTTAAACCACATGTTGTGTTTAATTATTCTGACTCACAGAACTTTTCTTACTCAAATAATAAAGAGATTGCTGTCCATCAAAACTGCTTAGGGGAAAAAAAAGCACCAAGAAAACTTTCTAATGTGACTTATTTGCACATTTTGGTATAATGCAGGTTCCTGTTGATGCATTATTCACAAATTAAAAGGCCCGAAATTTCAGTTTCCACCTTGAACACGAGTGCAGACGGGGAGAGTTAGAGTACAAGGAGTGTTGTCAGTTGTGGCCACCGTGCGGCACAGCGTTCCTCTCAGTCCCTGTAATAGCACTCCTTATTCTGACACGTGTTAATAATTGATTGTTAAGTGATAAACCTCGCTCAAGCATGAGAAATAGCAGAGGTCCAGAAATAAATATGAGAAGCCATCACAGTATAATTCATAAGGTTGTGTTCGATCAGTGTAGCTGTCTCTCAGTGTTCTCTATTATTCATAATCCAGCCTAATATGCTGCATAGCCCCCCCCCCCCTTGACAGAGTCATTAATGGTCTCCTCGCTTGTGGTTAGATTCAGGGACAATGATTGGGAGCATTAATAAATTGAGCTGTGATTTATACAGTCGGCCAAAATATAAATTTTCTTAAACATAAACTGCAGTTTTATTGTAGGAGAGCTAAATAGTGGTTTACTAGTGGGGTTTACATTGGTCAGTTTTGTTTATTGATGTTCTCATTAGTTGCTGTTTAGGATTAAGAAATGAGACAAATGTGTTGCTGAGTCAAAATGAAAATGTATTACATCAGGTGTCAGATAATTTTTACTTCCATATAGACATTAATTTTAAATATGTGAAAATCCCAGAATGTTTCTGATTTGACACTTTTATGACAATATACATTAAAAAGTATAAGCAATGATTTTTTTTAAAAGTTCTTATTCTCAATATTGAAACTTTAAATTTCAGGTTTACAGATGGTTTTCTAGACAATTTTAACACTTTAACATTCCCAACAATAAATTTTATTAACTTTTTTGTAGTTTTTTAAATACATTTTTGGCCACTCAGGGTTATAAGATTATTGATATTGAGCATTTTAATCAAAAATCCCTATATTACCTTTAAAATTGTCTTTATTTAATTATAGTTTTAGGGTCAGTTCAGTGCTTCAATAAGATATAGGGATCTATAGTGTTCTTTACCAGGTGGTTGACCTGTCAGTTAGGGTTACAGCCAACTTGAACTTCGATGACATTGTGCTCTAAATACCAAAACCTGCTGTGTAGTTTGGATATCTGATTTGATCAGATCTATCAGACATTTGTGCATCTACATAAAGCTCATTATTGATGAAGATCTGACAGGACAAGCACACTTTGAATGTTTTTCCTATGTTTCTTGAATCCCTTTAGAATGGCCTACCTTTTAAATTGTAGTTTGAAACAGAGTGTATTTTAATTCTGTCACATTTAACCTATAAGAATATGTTTTAAAAATCAATTATCAACAATTTTTTAACATAATTTATGTTGCAGGCAGAAATACTGTTTTTTCTTTCTTTAGAAATAATAAGTGGCTGATACTTTAGCAAATAATCAGCCTTGTTAATTGTCCGAATCATAATTTGATCTGTCACTTTCCCAAACCTGCAGCTTTGCTCCATTTGACGGTTCAATCCTAAATTCCTCAATATCATGTTACTTCTCTGTCTGTCCTCGTTTGGTTGCATGCAGTCGGGGGCTTGTTGTGCTTTTCATGTCACGGACCAAACATCCTGTTACAGAAACATCCTCTCGAAAAAGTACAGTTTTTTCCAAAGACATGCTGCTCATCACTAGTCATTACACCAATCCTCAGGAGGGCTTCTAAGTTTGATTTGTATCCAATATCAGTAGGTGAACCCCTAATGAGATTTTATGGACTTTTGCTTCTAACTTCATTAGGTTTTTATGAGCGAGGGGAGGGTGGGTGAAATATGCATCAGAGAGCAAACGATGCGGGTCTGCGATGGAGGCAGGAAGGGACAGATGTGTAAGAGAGGAAACAGAAATTTTTCATGGCAGGCGAGAAGCTCTCTCTGGAGACTCAAAGATAATCCTGCGAGAGGCTCCCATCAGGCAGAAGCTGAGGAGCCTTAAGTGTTTTATACGAATTCAATACGGCGGTTAAAAATACCAGAGGGAATATCACATTCATATCTCTGTCGCTCGCCTCACTTAATGCTGGGATGGTTGGCTGGGTGAATGGAAAGGAGAGGAGAGGAGACGGGAGGAGAGGGGATTCATTTGACCCCTCTCTTAGCCTTCTGCTGAAGAGGTGACAGTTAATTCTTGATGTTGCAGTCAGTCAGCAGCTGCCGGCTAACTCCTTTCTACACAGGCTCTTTATTTAATGAAAGCAGTCCACCAAATGCAATTACATTAGAACCAGTTTAAGCCATTAACTCAGATGATATGTCAATGTTTCACAGGAGTTTGCTTACTTATCACATCCATCATCATAAGATGAGTTTTCAGTGCTTTTTTGTTGTTGTTTAGTTGATTTTTTTACATGTTAAAAACAAAAAGAAACCTTTTTTGTACCATGAATAAAAAATGCAGGATGTAATTAATCCTATGGTGCACTTTAATAAGATCTGTAATTTATGTGGAGTTGCAAAGGGAGATCCAGACAGCTGTAAATGTGACTCAGCAATGGCTTCTTCTGATATGCAAATTTTAGATTTTAATTCAGCTTTTTAATGTTTTTTTCCTTCTTTATGTTTTATTTTTTATGCTAGGCAGCTGCATTAAACATAAAATATTATATAAACTTAACTAAATATTTCTGTCTAAACTTTTTATATTAACCCTATTGCAGGTTCTGATCATATAATGCTAAATGAATACATGTCAACATTGTTTATATGCATAAACCATAATAACTGAAGCCAAAGCTAATATTTGAATGCAACAAAAAATTACAATAAAAAATATTTTTTAAGGTTTAAGGTTTAAAAAGTCCGTAATAATGATCAAGGAGTGTATACTTACAGCTGTGCTGATTGGCTGTGTTGATTTAGATGTGTATTTGCTTTGGATTTACCCACAAGAGAGTGATACAATGCACAGACAATAGTAGAATCTACCCTGGAAGGCTCACTCCTCTTTGTTTAACTCCGTCTATGGTGATTACACAAAAAGAAATGTAAACGGTCTGTGAGCATTGTGCCGTTGTTTGGCCTTATCAATTAAATTAAGCGGCGTTCCAAATCCTCCCGTGCTGCACACAGAGCCACTCTTATCAGCTACTGTATCGTGACAGTCGGGGAGAAAATGAGCCGTCCTCTTTTGTTCTTTTACAATTTAAGCATAAAACAATGCAAAAGATGCTCTGCCTTTCCTCGTCTTTCTTCTCCTTACTGTCCTCTCTTTCTTCAAGCCTCTGCACCCCCCCTCCTCCCCCCATCTCCTCCTCTTCTCCTCTTTAGCTGCTCTTGGCTGCTCTTCAGTCTCACTTAAACCCATTAGCTCTATTACTGAAATTATTTTCCTCCCCAGCCTTTGTGCATAGGGAGTGAATTTCACAGTTATCAGAGGCTGTGGAGAATAGGGAAGAATGGCTGTGAGTCACTGTAGTGTGTGTGTGTGTGTGTGTGTGTGTGTGTGTGCGTGTGTGTGTTTGTGGGAATGTGTGTTTCGTCTGTGGGCATTAGACTTCTTGGCTGCTCATGGTTGCTTCTTAATTAATGCTTCTTTGTCCTGGAGCAGATATACGAAGAGAGAGAGAGAGGGAAAAGAGAAAGAGAGAGATTGGATGAAGGAGACGTATGCATTGACCTCGTTGTGCCATTTGAGGGCAGTGCAGTCTCAGGGTTTTGGGTAAAGACACAGGCCTGGAGCAGGTTTTGCTTAGTTTAACAAAGAGGACAAGGTAAAAGTTTGCTAAACATTGTCTAACTAGGAGAGAACTGTAAAGGACATTAAGAATTTATTAGTTTATTAATTAACCTAGACAGTGATGTATTTTTTTCTGCACCAACAAGCCTAAAGAGTTAGTGCTGCTGTTGTTATAAGCATTAAAGAAGGGAAATATCTAATCTCAGTCCTTGGACAACAAATCTTTGATTGAATACAATCATCAGCATAAATAATCAGTAAATCAGTACTGGATGACTCATGAGGTTTTAACCTTATGAAGTTTTCTGATCAGAATGATTTTAAAAAATGTGTTTTAATTTGGCCATACAGTAAGGTAGAGGTTTGATTAAATAAATAAATAAATAAATAAAACAGTGGACCCAACTCTCCCAATTTTGTTTATTTCCCAAAATTTTAATGATGTTTGCAGTGATATGAAATCTTCCTGATTTTACTCAACTATTCTAAAAGAATCCAACATTTTGAAAACATACTAATTAATCCACGCTTTTTCATACATTTGTTTAAAAAAAAAAAGATTTCTTTTTTTTGCACAATCTGACAAAATTACAATTATTCTAAGATTCACTAGAATATATTTCTTTCTTTCTTATTTTATTATTATGTACCACACATTTCAAAGTATAGCAGGTGCTGGGAATATCTTATAAACATGTGGATGGTGTGGTTCATCTATAAAGGGGCTTTTCATTTTTAATAACCTCACAAAACAAATCAACACACACAACAAGAAACCAACAAATACGCTAAACAAGCAGCCTCCTGTAGTGAGCCTATAGATTCTGCAAACCCACACACTTTAAACACATCTGTACTCTTTGTGTCTTGATTTTTACTTTGGATAAAACCAAAACAAAAAGACCGGACGAATCAAGGAGGAGAAGGAGCAAAAACACCCCACCCCAAAAAAAGACAGGCTGGCCCTTTCAAATAACCAGGTGCATGGCATTTTAAAGAGCTATTTTAACTGCATTTCATATATGTATGTGTCAGCTTCTAGTCCCACAAGAACCTTTTTATTTTCATGTTTTGCTGTGGCAGCCTGCACACGCGGAAGCTATGTGATAATAGTTATTTTCATTGCAAGAAACCACATTTATGCTCTTTTAAGAATAAAGAGATGACAGTGTCGCCACTCTAAGTGGTGTTTTGACACTTGAGTGCTGCTGTGGTTTTAGATGTTGCACAAAGTTTAGGATTTCTCCTTAAACTGCCCTGTTGTATTATATTTCTTATATCTATTTTGCTTCTGTCTTTCTGAAGGTAAATGTTACATTTTGTGTTTTTTTAATTTTTCAGACTAAAAGAATAAAAGAAGGAGAAAACACGAGTAATGTTATGTAATTGTCTAAGCAGGCAGCCGCCCTTGAACTGCCTGAAATATTTGCTGAAAAATCCTTGGAAATAAAGAGACACGAAGAAAACTGCAACACACACACGCATGGTGCCAAGTGTAAACACTTTGATTGTACAGCACTTCATGATTGATAATGTGATCTAGTGATCCCTCCTGAGAAGTGGCGCGAGCCTCCACAGCATCAGTGGCTCCATGCTTACTCAACCATAACCCTGCTCTCACTGGGGTTTTGATCTGTGTAAAGAAGTGTGTGTGTGTGTGTGTGTGTGTGTGTGTGTGTGTGTGTGTGTGTGTGTGTGTGTGTGTGCATTTTCATGAAAGCCGGTTGTTTATACGTCTGTGTTTTCTGGATTTGTGACTACCCCTCATATTAAGTGTACAAATAACTGTAATTTTTAGAAATTTTTTTTACATGCTGACTCTTTTTTAAGATGTTCTCTGAAGCTGTTATTATCCATCTCTAAGCTCTACAGTCTGAATATATAAGAATGGAGGAGGGCGCTAATTCCAGACACCTTCTTGTCATTGTTCTGCTCTTAATAACACCTTCCTCCTTCGTCTCTCTCCCTCCCTCCCTTCTTTCCTCTCTTTCTCCTTTCGCCTTCCTGCTGCTTGTTTCTCATGACAGGGGAAGTGGCAGCTCCAGCTGACCCTTGAACCCTGGTTGGTCACTTAAGCAGATACACGGGACGTTGAGGGCTTTGTCGAAGGACGACAAGGACTCTGAAGAAGGCAAGGCCAGTCCTAATCAGATGAAGGAGGAAAAACAAAAATGAAAGAAGTTGCTGTTTGTTATTGGGAACTGAGATGTTGGTGGAAGGAGGGATTTTTTTTGTCGGCTCAACCAGGGTGATGATTTTGAGTTCAAGTTTGGAATAAAATCAAGAAAACAGACATTTTTTAGCTTACAGGAATAAATACAGTATTTAATGCTAAAATTAGATTTTCTTTTAAAAAACTTAAATGAGACCAAATAAAATACAAAGTGTATACACTTAAACTCTAGTTAAACTTTACATATCTAAAATGTGTTCATAATAATGTTTTAAAGTAATAATTAGCTCTGTTTTTTAAGCTATATTTTATGATCATGTTTATTTAAAGTAGCACAGTCAGTCAAATGCGCATTGACCGTGTTGCCATTTGCTCCACTGAAGGACTGTCACTCCCTTATTAACTCACTTCCTTTCCAAATGACAGTACAATCCCAGCGTTCCCCCATCATTTGCCGAATCCTCACCAACACCACCCACAGGATGCAAAACAACACTTCAGCTCGTACATCATCAAAAAGCTTCCTGCGCCTCTCTCCTCTCGTGCTGTTGTGTTGTTTTTCCACCTGTGCTCCATTCAGTCTCAGAGGTTTTTGCTTAATAAATTCCAAACAATTAGCGGGATTGGGATTTATTGACAGAACAGCAGCGAGCCGGTCTGCCTTCCTGCCCAACTGTGTTCCCTCTCATTGTCCAGAGTGTTCGGAGCATATGCTATTGAGCTGCGCCGCTTGCTTGACAGCAAAGGGCTGGTTCAATTACATCAATTGCTTGATGACTGAGGAGAGAGCAGTGGGGCCATGCATGCTAGTTTGTGATAAGAGGGGAACTCTGCAGTGCCACGGCCCTCATTATGCAAGTAACCTAGAAAAAGGCAGGAAACTGTACACAAAGCAGATGTTTCTTGTTTTATTTGGGGAGGGAAATTGATTCCAAGAAAGAGATGATGCAGGCCGAAGCTCTGACACAAGACTGGGTGGGTTTTTCACCAGTAAATGATACTTTTTTTTTCAGCTGGCCACACATTTACACTCTTCTTTGGGTGAATATAAGAATCTGCAGAAATGCAACAAGAAAAGTATCACTTCTCACAGTAGATTTGGGATCCCTGCTGACATAATGTCACTAATCTGTAACCTAGTGGAGATTTTTAATAACATCTTAGCATCTTTAAATCTGTCTCATCTAATAATAACTTTAGGATTTGCTGTGTGTTTTATGCAGGCTGTATATGTATCACGGATTAATGCTGTCCCAGAACAACCCGTCTTTGTCTCCCAGCCTTTGTCGCCAAACAAAGACGCAACACTGTGACATTCAGTATTATTTATTGCCGGCTTTGAATGGACTCCTCAGCCCAAAGGACTGCAGTTAGCTAGTTAGCTGTGAGCATTCTGTTTGTGTCAACAGCCCTTTGTGTGTCTGGAGTGATTTATTATGTAAAACAGGGCTGGTTAAGGGGGGGAGGCGGAGCAAGAAGGGTGACACTGACCTTCCTTTAATTAACACTGATGGAGACCAAGGTGAGAGGCAAGATGATGAAGATGGATCTTTCCACATAAATCATCCTTCCTCCAGGCTGCTGTATGTGTGTGTGTGTGTGTGTGTGTGTGTGTGTGCGTGCGTGCGTGTGTGCGTGCGTGTGTGTGTGTGTGTGCGTGCGTGTGTGTGTGCGTGCACGCGTGTGTGAAGTGNAACCTGCAAGGATATAAGCTGCCCTAATCACTCTGATCAGAGAGTCCGGAAACTCAACAGGTGTTTACAAGCCATCCATCTCCAAGTGGCTAAGAAGAAAAATGACCTGCATCATTCAGATCAGTGTGTCCTGTTAAATGCCCGTTCCATTTCTAACAAAGCCTTTATCTTAAACGAGCTGTTCATCAGGGAGAGCCTGGACCTCTTTTTTGGGGGGGAAACATGGGAACAAGATGGAAACTTTGTGCATTCTAATGAAATCTGTCCTCCAGGTTGCTCTGTGTTTACCACACCACGCCCGTCACATCGTGGTAGAGGTCTTGCTGTGGCCTTTATAGATAAACATGCCTGTAGTCTAATCAACAGTGGCTGTTTCACTACTTTTGAATGTCAGATCATCAAAGTAGGGTTACAAGATGTATTTTACTGTGTTTTAATTTACTGACCTCCTGGACCAGCTGGCCCATTCTCTCAGAATTTGCAGATTTCTTATCATCAGTGATTAGACTGGAAAAGGTTTTAATTCTGGGTGACTTTAACTTCCACATTGATAACCCTGAGTGTAACACAGCAGCTGATTTCTTATCCATCACTGATTCTTTTAACTTTGAACAGCATGTTTCAGGGCCAATCCATAATATGGGTCACACTTTGGATTTAGTTTTTTCTCTAGGACTAAACATCAACCTGTTGAGGAGGTTCATGTGAGTGACCACAGCTGTGTTTTCTTTAAGATTCAGTCTAATGTTGATCCTGTCCCTCACAAACCGAGTTCAGAAAGACGCATCATTAATCAGTCAGCAGTTGATGGTTTTTCTCTATTGTTTGATAGAAGCTTAGTTCATGGTGAAGACCCAAACTCCTTCATCCAATCATTTAATCAGCAGTGTTCCTCTATCTTAAAGTTGTG
Organism: Callopanchax toddi; assembly: GCA_006937965.1. Taxonomy (NCBI): domain Eukaryota; kingdom Metazoa; phylum Chordata; class Actinopteri; order Cyprinodontiformes; family Nothobranchiidae; genus Callopanchax; species Callopanchax toddi. Next base: position 192,681 of record SSNR01000335.1, read on the forward strand.
CCGGTTAAACAGAGAGCTGTATCTCATAGAAGGAACAGTTCCTGGATGAATTAAAATATTTACAGTTTCAGAAGGACATGCCGTAAAGCTGAGAGGCTTTGGAAATCAGCAAAGATGGAAGTTCACATGCTGCACCTTAAGGAATTGATAACATTTTTAAATGAAACGATGAAAATCTCCTGGGCATCTTACTTGTCTCAACTGATCGCCTCAAACTTCAAGCCCTGTTGACATTCTCCCAACCTCTTTGCTTCTTAAAGCCTAGTTGGCCCATGCATTGTGGATTTTATTAATCTATCCCTCCAAACCGACTCTGTCCCCTCCATTTTTAAACACACTGTTATTGAACGTATCCTTAAAAACCCCAGTTTGTACTCCTCTCAGCCAAATAACTACAGGACCATTTCTAAATTGACCTATATCTCAAAACTTTTAGAAAGAGTTGTGGTTGATCAGTTGATATCTTTTTTAAACAACACAACATTTTTAATAAATTCCAATCTGGTTTTTGTAAAAAGCATCAACAGAAACAGCTTTACTCAAAGTATCCAGTGACATCATGATGGCAGCAGACTCCGGGAGTTTACAGTCTTAGTTTTGTTGGACCTTTCTGCAGTTTTTGACACTGTTGATCACAGCACCTTAGTGAACAGACTCCGTGACCTGGTGGGGATCTCTGGAACAGTTTTAGACTGGTTCAGATCGTACCTCTCAAACAGAAGTTTCAGTGTCCATATAAACAACATCATGTCAGATACTACAGATCTGTTCTGTGGGGTACCCCAAGGCTCTGTTCTGGGTCCACTCCTGTTTTTACTATATATCCATCCTCTTGGACAGATCATTAGTAGATTTCACGATGTCTCCTACCACCTTTATGCAGATGACATTCAGCTGTACTGCTCCTTCAAGGTCTCAAAGTTCTACAAACTATCTGAACTACTCGAGTGTCTGTCAGCAACTAACTGGCTATAAAATAACTTCCTTCAGTTAAACCCTGAAAAAACTGAATATCTGATTGTTGCTCCTGATAGGATGGTCCCTTTGATCAGTCAACATATGGTCATTTAAGACAAACTTGAGAAATCTGGCTGTTATTTTTGACCAATCAATGTCTCTTAAAGGTCACTCTAACTTTCAGGGCTCTACATGGTCAGGCTCCTCTTTATGTTACTGAACTGATAAAGCCATATGCGCCAACTCGAGCTCTCAGGTCCACAAACCAGAATTTTCTAGCAGTTCCAAGGACCAGATAGAAAAGTCGATAGAAACCAGATAGAAACTAACCCGTATGGAAACAATCCTGACCAAAACAGTTCTGATTTATTGTAAAATTTACTCTAATAAATTTACCGTTAATATTGCAAATTGATACAAATCTCAAGATTTTTTTATTTTTTTCCCATGTCAGTCATTTCAGCAAGCATAATAATCATGCTAAATAACTGTTTTCATTTTCTTACAGTAAAAAAATAAACATTCTGTTTTTTGTTTGTTTAGAAAACAAAACTATTCAAAAAAGGACAACGCGACTAAAAACTTTTAGTGATTTTAGCAAAATCAGCACTATGGTGACATTTTGTGTGGAACCAAGAAGATACTCATGTATAATCAGTCCTCCCTAGGGGTGAAAGTTGAGAGACTCTTTTGGTTTGTAGTGCAGAGATGTCACAGCCTTGGAGATGTGAGGCTAAGTAGTGAGCTGGTCCTGCCACCTTCGCTTTGATTTCAAGGCTAAGTATGTACAGATATCTAAGGTGTTGACACTTCGCCCTCTAAGCCCCATTTCTTTTCCCCAGGATCAGCGAGGCTCACCGATAGCAGATTATCTGTGCAGTATTTTGTGGCCCAGTTGGCACCCTCATTTGTTATCTTCTCTCAGATACACTGAGGTACAGTCTGTGTAGGCAGACAGAAATGCCAGAATAAAACACCTACGACACATTCACTTCTTCTTTTCATTATTCAGTGTGATGTGTGAATGTCTGTGATGTATGAAAAAAAGAGACATACAAGATAGCCATCTGAGCATTGAAAGATAGGCAAGTGGGAGGACTATGATGGTCTGTTCTGAGCTGACCATTCAAATTCAAGAACATGAATGAAGATGTTGCAAATCTATTTTAAAACAAGTAAATAAAGTTAATGTTAACAGGGGCTCAGCTAATGTGATATATGGTATTTTTAGTAATCTCTAGAAAGTATTTATTGTGTTTTATGGCAACAATTTTTGCAAATATCAAAATGTATTAAATCTCCATGAAGCTTCACTGTTTCAAAGGTAAAAAGATGGAGCGTATCATGTTTTTTACCTTTAGAAAAACTAAACGTCAGCGCTTTTAGTCTTTTACATTTCCCACACATCATTATTTATCAGGCAGTGACATTGAGAGAGGGGTGGGACTGGGGCAATAACAACACCAATAGGTTTGCTGCCTGACCAGTTCAATTTAAAAAAATGTTGTAATAGATCCTGTCTGACAACACAAAATATAGGCTACAAGATCTCAAAAACCAGCACGTAATGCTCCATTCTAAAGAAATTCAAGAACAACCTCTAAAGCACTGCAGGTCTCACTCGGTAAAAAATGTAAAGTCAGAGGTCATCATTCAACAATACAAATTATTTTTATCAGCGTCTAAAACCTCTGATGACCAAAAGGAATGCAAATCTTGATGATCCTCCAAACTCATAGGAAAGTATTCTGTCAGACAAAAGTGAAGCTTTCTAGATGGTGTGTGTCCTGTTGCAGTGCATAAAGCTCAAGAGCACTGGGTTATGTAGCAATGATCTGAAGCTCACCAGCAAGTCCACCTCTGGATGACTGAAAAACAAAAAGGTTTTGGAGTGGCCTAGTCAATGCATGGACTTATATATGACTGAGATGCTGTGGCATCCTAAACAGGAAACTCTTTTATTGCGGCTGGATTCAGACATTTCTGTAAATTATGTTTTACATTAAAAAAAATACAGTTCCAGGATTTCATCAATGCACCTGAGGTGTAGCTGCTAGCATCGTCATATTGTACCAACATCTCTGAAACGCGTCATACAACCTCATATGTGCAAACATTTTGTAACCTTTGATTCAGTCGCTCTCTGGAGTTTGTATTCCATATTTCTCACGACTTCCTCCGTGAAGCAGGAACAGCATGTTGGAACATCGGTAAAGTTAGTCTGAGACGAGAAACATGTCAGACCCAATTAAAAGGCACCCAACATGTCGCCCGACACAAAGTGACAGAATTCAGATTCAGTAAACAAAAATAAAAGGATTCAAACATCTTAAAGTAGTTCATGCTAAATGTGTGTTTTTAATTTCTTTTTTTTTTCTGCAACCGCTCCCTTCGATGTGTCCTCTCGCTCCTGTGTTACTTTGATACTGGTGGACTCTCTGGAGTCCCTGACGAGCCTTTGATACTAGAAGGGCACAAAATAATATCTTCCCTTTGAAAAACAATTTCAGGGAGAGGGGATCAGTATAAATAGGGCTTTTTATGTGCTCCAGGGGCTGATGTGAAACTGATGGGAAACTTGTGATAGGCTTTTATATATTTTTTTAAATTGCAATGCAAAATTGATGAGTTTAGGGGCCTGGGCTGTTGTCGCATGGATGGAGATGTGACTGCATAAGGACATCAAGGCCTCAAACACACACACCCAACATGCAAATGTGGCCAATGCACAAGAATACACACGGGAGCTCATCTGTGCACACACACACAAATATAGTCACAGGCTTGAACACACTTGTGTCGCACTACAGCAAGAGCTGAAGGCTTAATCGCGATACAGAGCCAGAAGAGAAGATGACCAGTCGTTTTCCTTTTTCTCTTCACCTCATCCCTCCATCCATTTTTTCTAGAAGAGTCCACTATCCGTACTATCTGTTATCTCCACACAGCTGCGCTGGTCTCCACACCTCCCCCCACCCACCACCACTTCTTCCAATCTCGATGGAGTATTGGGGGAATGTAAGAGAGGAGTTTCCTGATAAAGCTGTCTAATGAACATACAGGAACTTTAGTAAGTTAAGCATCAAAACATCGAAGGCTGTTTGAACTTTGACTCCCCCTGCATTAGCGCAGGCCTTATCAGGGGCTCGCGAGCGGAGAGATTAGCCACTTCCTAATGAAGTGGTGAAATCGTAAAGGTCTTACTCCAAGGCAGAGTGGATTGCTTCCAACATTTTTCACTCTGTTATCTCCCATACCCAGATTGCCATTGCAAAAAAAAAAAAGTAAGGAAAGATTCCTCCACCTTCAACCCCCCCCCCCCTCCCCCACCACCATCTTTGCCACCTTTTCTTTGGATTTAGGTCAAATACACAAAATGTGACATTAGATCACTGAGAAAACAACCAAAAATATATAACAATTTGATCAAACATGTTGTGTTTTTACAATAAACCCCTTAAAACTGAACTTTTTTTCTTTCTTTTAGTAGCCAAAGCTCTCCACATGGACTTCTTTTACTTTCTGACCCAAAAGCAGTTGTTTTGGAGCGAGGATACATTATCTAAATGTTCCCCTGTGTTTCAGTCAATCAAGCGGCTGCGTATGACTTCTTATAAATCTTACATGGCTCCTCTTCCGTGCCGAAGCGAGGTCAGACACACATTGCATATTTAAAACCCACATTAAGACACCCACCCTTTTCCCTCTCATCCTCTGCTCCTCTTGCAGCCTCAATCACAATACATGCAGGTTTTTTTTTTTTTTTTTTTGGCCAAGCATCTGATTATCATACAAATAGATGAGGTTGTTATATATTCAAATGAACAGAAAACGAAGCGATCATCTGGCTGCATAATGAATGTGGTCTTTGTTTAATGGTCATAACGTTTACCTCTGTTTACATATGTACTGTTGTTGACGGGCAGGAGGATGAGCTGATGATACTCTTGACTGACTTGCATGCCTTATTAATATTCTAAAGGGGAAGAGGGAGGTGAATAGTCTTTGTACTGAAACTGACTCAAAAACAAGCATATGTGTGTTTTAAAGCTTGAAACCTACAGCTGTTTATGTTGTTTACACTTCAGAACAGAGCTTAAACCACATGTTGTGTTTAATTATTCTGACTCACAGAACTTTTCTTACTCAAATAATAAAGAGATTGCTGTCCATCAAAACTGCTTAGGGGAAAAAAAAGCACCAAGAAAACTTTCTAATGTGACTTATTTGCACATTTTGGTATAATGCAGGTTCCTGTTGATGCATTATTCACAAATTAAAAGGCCCGAAATTTCAGTTTCCACCTTGAACACGAGTGCAGACGGGGAGAGTTAGAGTACAAGGAGTGTTGTCAGTTGTGGCCACCGTGCGGCACAGCGTTCCTCTCAGTCCCTGTAATAGCACTCCTTATTCTGACACGTGTTAATAATTGATTGTTAAGTGATAAACCTCGCTCAAGCATGAGAAATAGCAGAGGTCCAGAAATAAATATGAGAAGCCATCACAGTATAATTCATAAGGTTGTGTTCGATCAGTGTAGCTGTCTCTCAGTGTTCTCTATTATTCATAATCCAGCCTAATATGCTGCATAGCCCCCCCCCCCCTTGACAGAGTCATTAATGGTCTCCTCGCTTGTGGTTAGATTCAGGGACAATGATTGGGAGCATTAATAAATTGAGCTGTGATTTATACAGTCGGCCAAAATATAAATTTTCTTAAACATAAACTGCAGTTTTATTGTAGGAGAGCTAAATAGTGGTTTACTAGTGGGGTTTACATTGGTCAGTTTTGTTTATTGATGTTCTCATTAGTTGCTGTTTAGGATTAAGAAATGAGACAAATGTGTTGCTGAGTCAAAATGAAAATGTATTACATCAGGTGTCAGATAATTTTTACTTCCATATAGACATTAATTTTAAATATGTGAAAATCCCAGAATGTTTCTGATTTGACACTTTTATGACAATATACATTAAAAAGTATAAGCAATGATTTTTTTTAAAAGTTCTTATTCTCAATATTGAAACTTTAAATTTCAGGTTTACAGATGGTTTTCTAGACAATTTTAACACTTTAACATTCCCAACAATAAATTTTATTAACTTTTTTGTAGTTTTTTAAATACATTTTTGGCCACTCAGGGTTATAAGATTATTGATATTGAGCATTTTAATCAAAAATCCCTATATTACCTTTAAAATTGTCTTTATTTAATTATAGTTTTAGGGTCAGTTCAGTGCTTCAATAAGATATAGGGATCTATAGTGTTCTTTACCAGGTGGTTGACCTGTCAGTTAGGGTTACAGCCAACTTGAACTTCGATGACATTGTGCTCTAAATACCAAAACCTGCTGTGTAGTTTGGATATCTGATTTGATCAGATCTATCAGACATTTGTGCATCTACATAAAGCTCATTATTGATGAAGATCTGACAGGACAAGCACACTTTGAATGTTTTTCCTATGTTTCTTGAATCCCTTTAGAATGGCCTACCTTTTAAATTGTAGTTTGAAACAGAGTGTATTTTAATTCTGTCACATTTAACCTATAAGAATATGTTTTAAAAATCAATTATCAACAATTTTTTAACATAATTTATGTTGCAGGCAGAAATACTGTTTTTTCTTTCTTTAGAAATAATAAGTGGCTGATACTTTAGCAAATAATCAGCCTTGTTAATTGTCCGAATCATAATTTGATCTGTCACTTTCCCAAACCTGCAGCTTTGCTCCATTTGACGGTTCAATCCTAAATTCCTCAATATCATGTTACTTCTCTGTCTGTCCTCGTTTGGTTGCATGCAGTCGGGGGCTTGTTGTGCTTTTCATGTCACGGACCAAACATCCTGTTACAGAAACATCCTCTCGAAAAAGTACAGTTTTTTCCAAAGACATGCTGCTCATCACTAGTCATTACACCAATCCTCAGGAGGGCTTCTAAGTTTGATTTGTATCCAATATCAGTAGGTGAACCCCTAATGAGATTTTATGGACTTTTGCTTCTAACTTCATTAGGTTTTTATGAGCGAGGGGAGGGTGGGTGAAATATGCATCAGAGAGCAAACGATGCGGGTCTGCGATGGAGGCAGGAAGGGACAGATGTGTAAGAGAGGAAACAGAAATTTTTCATGGCAGGCGAGAAGCTCTCTCTGGAGACTCAAAGATAATCCTGCGAGAGGCTCCCATCAGGCAGAAGCTGAGGAGCCTTAAGTGTTTTATACGAATTCAATACGGCGGTTAAAAATACCAGAGGGAATATCACATTCATATCTCTGTCGCTCGCCTCACTTAATGCTGGGATGGTTGGCTGGGTGAATGGAAAGGAGAGGAGAGGAGACGGGAGGAGAGGGGATTCATTTGACCCCTCTCTTAGCCTTCTGCTGAAGAGGTGACAGTTAATTCTTGATGTTGCAGTCAGTCAGCAGCTGCCGGCTAACTCCTTTCTACACAGGCTCTTTATTTAATGAAAGCAGTCCACCAAATGCAATTACATTAGAACCAGTTTAAGCCATTAACTCAGATGATATGTCAATGTTTCACAGGAGTTTGCTTACTTATCACATCCATCATCATAAGATGAGTTTTCAGTGCTTTTTTGTTGTTGTTTAGTTGATTTTTTTACATGTTAAAAACAAAAAGAAACCTTTTTTGTACCATGAATAAAAAATGCAGGATGTAATTAATCCTATGGTGCACTTTAATAAGATCTGTAATTTATGTGGAGTTGCAAAGGGAGATCCAGACAGCTGTAAATGTGACTCAGCAATGGCTTCTTCTGATATGCAAATTTTAGATTTTAATTCAGCTTTTTAATGTTTTTTTCCTTCTTTATGTTTTATTTTTTATGCTAGGCAGCTGCATTAAACATAAAATATTATATAAACTTAACTAAATATTTCTGTCTAAACTTTTTATATTAACCCTATTGCAGGTTCTGATCATATAATGCTAAATGAATACATGTCAACATTGTTTATATGCATAAACCATAATAACTGAAGCCAAAGCTAATATTTGAATGCAACAAAAAATTACAATAAAAAATATTTTTTAAGGTTTAAGGTTTAAAAAGTCCGTAATAATGATCAAGGAGTGTATACTTACAGCTGTGCTGATTGGCTGTGTTGATTTAGATGTGTATTTGCTTTGGATTTACCCACAAGAGAGTGATACAATGCACAGACAATAGTAGAATCTACCCTGGAAGGCTCACTCCTCTTTGTTTAACTCCGTCTATGGTGATTACACAAAAAGAAATGTAAACGGTCTGTGAGCATTGTGCCGTTGTTTGGCCTTATCAATTAAATTAAGCGGCGTTCCAAATCCTCCCGTGCTGCACACAGAGCCACTCTTATCAGCTACTGTATCGTGACAGTCGGGGAGAAAATGAGCCGTCCTCTTTTGTTCTTTTACAATTTAAGCATAAAACAATGCAAAAGATGCTCTGCCTTTCCTCGTCTTTCTTCTCCTTACTGTCCTCTCTTTCTTCAAGCCTCTGCACCCCCCCTCCTCCCCCCATCTCCTCCTCTTCTCCTCTTTAGCTGCTCTTGGCTGCTCTTCAGTCTCACTTAAACCCATTAGCTCTATTACTGAAATTATTTTCCTCCCCAGCCTTTGTGCATAGGGAGTGAATTTCACAGTTATCAGAGGCTGTGGAGAATAGGGAAGAATGGCTGTGAGTCACTGTAGTGTGTGTGTGTGTGTGTGTGTGTGTGTGTGTGCGTGTGTGTGTTTGTGGGAATGTGTGTTTCGTCTGTGGGCATTAGACTTCTTGGCTGCTCATGGTTGCTTCTTAATTAATGCTTCTTTGTCCTGGAGCAGATATACGAAGAGAGAGAGAGAGGGAAAAGAGAAAGAGAGAGATTGGATGAAGGAGACGTATGCATTGACCTCGTTGTGCCATTTGAGGGCAGTGCAGTCTCAGGGTTTTGGGTAAAGACACAGGCCTGGAGCAGGTTTTGCTTAGTTTAACAAAGAGGACAAGGTAAAAGTTTGCTAAACATTGTCTAACTAGGAGAGAACTGTAAAGGACATTAAGAATTTATTAGTTTATTAATTAACCTAGACAGTGATGTATTTTTTTCTGCACCAACAAGCCTAAAGAGTTAGTGCTGCTGTTGTTATAAGCATTAAAGAAGGGAAATATCTAATCTCAGTCCTTGGACAACAAATCTTTGATTGAATACAATCATCAGCATAAATAATCAGTAAATCAGTACTGGATGACTCATGAGGTTTTAACCTTATGAAGTTTTCTGATCAGAATGATTTTAAAAAATGTGTTTTAATTTGGCCATACAGTAAGGTAGAGGTTTGATTAAATAAATAAATAAATAAATAAAACAGTGGACCCAACTCTCCCAATTTTGTTTATTTCCCAAAATTTTAATGATGTTTGCAGTGATATGAAATCTTCCTGATTTTACTCAACTATTCTAAAAGAATCCAACATTTTGAAAACATACTAATTAATCCACGCTTTTTCATACATTTGTTTAAAAAAAAAAAGATTTCTTTTTTTTGCACAATCTGACAAAATTACAATTATTCTAAGATTCACTAGAATATATTTCTTTCTTTCTTATTTTATTATTATGTACCACACATTTCAAAGTATAGCAGGTGCTGGGAATATCTTATAAACATGTGGATGGTGTGGTTCATCTATAAAGGGGCTTTTCATTTTTAATAACCTCACAAAACAAATCAACACACACAACAAGAAACCAACAAATACGCTAAACAAGCAGCCTCCTGTAGTGAGCCTATAGATTCTGCAAACCCACACACTTTAAACACATCTGTACTCTTTGTGTCTTGATTTTTACTTTGGATAAAACCAAAACAAAAAGACCGGACGAATCAAGGAGGAGAAGGAGCAAAAACACCCCACCCCAAAAAAAGACAGGCTGGCCCTTTCAAATAACCAGGTGCATGGCATTTTAAAGAGCTATTTTAACTGCATTTCATATATGTATGTGTCAGCTTCTAGTCCCACAAGAACCTTTTTATTTTCATGTTTTGCTGTGGCAGCCTGCACACGCGGAAGCTATGTGATAATAGTTATTTTCATTGCAAGAAACCACATTTATGCTCTTTTAAGAATAAAGAGATGACAGTGTCGCCACTCTAAGTGGTGTTTTGACACTTGAGTGCTGCTGTGGTTTTAGATGTTGCACAAAGTTTAGGATTTCTCCTTAAACTGCCCTGTTGTATTATATTTCTTATATCTATTTTGCTTCTGTCTTTCTGAAGGTAAATGTTACATTTTGTGTTTTTTTAATTTTTCAGACTAAAAGAATAAAAGAAGGAGAAAACACGAGTAATGTTATGTAATTGTCTAAGCAGGCAGCCGCCCTTGAACTGCCTGAAATATTTGCTGAAAAATCCTTGGAAATAAAGAGACACGAAGAAAACTGCAACACACACACGCATGGTGCCAAGTGTAAACACTTTGATTGTACAGCACTTCATGATTGATAATGTGATCTAGTGATCCCTCCTGAGAAGTGGCGCGAGCCTCCACAGCATCAGTGGCTCCATGCTTACTCAACCATAACCCTGCTCTCACTGGGGTTTTGATCTGTGTAAAGAAGTGTGTGTGTGTGTGTGTGTGTGTGTGTGTGTGTGTGTGTGTGTGTGTGTGTGTGTGTGTGCATTTTCATGAAAGCCGGTTGTTTATACGTCTGTGTTTTCTGGATTTGTGACTACCCCTCATATTAAGTGTACAAATAACTGTAATTTTTAGAAATTTTTTTTACATGCTGACTCTTTTTTAAGATGTTCTCTGAAGCTGTTATTATCCATCTCTAAGCTCTACAGTCTGAATATATAAGAATGGAGGAGGGCGCTAATTCCAGACACCTTCTTGTCATTGTTCTGCTCTTAATAACACCTTCCTCCTTCGTCTCTCTCCCTCCCTCCCTTCTTTCCTCTCTTTCTCCTTTCGCCTTCCTGCTGCTTGTTTCTCATGACAGGGGAAGTGGCAGCTCCAGCTGACCCTTGAACCCTGGTTGGTCACTTAAGCAGATACACGGGACGTTGAGGGCTTTGTCGAAGGACGACAAGGACTCTGAAGAAGGCAAGGCCAGTCCTAATCAGATGAAGGAGGAAAAACAAAAATGAAAGAAGTTGCTGTTTGTTATTGGGAACTGAGATGTTGGTGGAAGGAGGGATTTTTTTTGTCGGCTCAACCAGGGTGATGATTTTGAGTTCAAGTTTGGAATAAAATCAAGAAAACAGACATTTTTTAGCTTACAGGAATAAATACAGTATTTAATGCTAAAATTAGATTTTCTTTTAAAAAACTTAAATGAGACCAAATAAAATACAAAGTGTATACACTTAAACTCTAGTTAAACTTTACATATCTAAAATGTGTTCATAATAATGTTTTAAAGTAATAATTAGCTCTGTTTTTTAAGCTATATTTTATGATCATGTTTATTTAAAGTAGCACAGTCAGTCAAATGCGCATTGACCGTGTTGCCATTTGCTCCACTGAAGGACTGTCACTCCCTTATTAACTCACTTCCTTTCCAAATGACAGTACAATCCCAGCGTTCCCCCATCATTTGCCGAATCCTCACCAACACCACCCACAGGATGCAAAACAACACTTCAGCTCGTACATCATCAAAAAGCTTCCTGCGCCTCTCTCCTCTCGTGCTGTTGTGTTGTTTTTCCACCTGTGCTCCATTCAGTCTCAGAGGTTTTTGCTTAATAAATTCCAAACAATTAGCGGGATTGGGATTTATTGACAGAACAGCAGCGAGCCGGTCTGCCTTCCTGCCCAACTGTGTTCCCTCTCATTGTCCAGAGTGTTCGGAGCATATGCTATTGAGCTGCGCCGCTTGCTTGACAGCAAAGGGCTGGTTCAATTACATCAATTGCTTGATGACTGAGGAGAGAGCAGTGGGGCCATGCATGCTAGTTTGTGATAAGAGGGGAACTCTGCAGTGCCACGGCCCTCATTATGCAAGTAACCTAGAAAAAGGCAGGAAACTGTACACAAAGCAGATGTTTCTTGTTTTATTTGGGGAGGGAAATTGATTCCAAGAAAGAGATGATGCAGGCCGAAGCTCTGACACAAGACTGGGTGGGTTTTTCACCAGTAAATGATACTTTTTTTTTCAGCTGGCCACACATTTACACTCTTCTTTGGGTGAATATAAGAATCTGCAGAAATGCAACAAGAAAAGTATCACTTCTCACAGTAGATTTGGGATCCCTGCTGACATAATGTCACTAATCTGTAACCTAGTGGAGATTTTTAATAACATCTTAGCATCTTTAAATCTGTCTCATCTAATAATAACTTTAGGATTTGCTGTGTGTTTTATGCAGGCTGTATATGTATCACGGATTAATGCTGTCCCAGAACAACCCGTCTTTGTCTCCCAGCCTTTGTCGCCAAACAAAGACGCAACACTGTGACATTCAGTATTATTTATTGCCGGCTTTGAATGGACTCCTCAGCCCAAAGGACTGCAGTTAGCTAGTTAGCTGTGAGCATTCTGTTTGTGTCAACAGCCCTTTGTGTGTCTGGAGTGATTTATTATGTAAAACAGGGCTGGTTAAGGGGGGGAGGCGGAGCAAGAAGGGTGACACTGACCTTCCTTTAATTAACACTGATGGAGACCAAGGTGAGAGGCAAGATGATGAAGATGGATCTTTCCACATAAATCATCCTTCCTCCAGGCTGCTGTATGTGTGTGTGTGTGTGTGTGTGTGTGTGTGTGCGTGCGTGCGTGTGTGCGTGCGTGTGTGTGTGTGCGTGCGTGCGTGTGTGTGTGCGTGCACGCGTGTGTGAAATGTGCATTAATGTAATTTCTATCAGAAATAACCTTGTGGTTCACAGGTTAAATGAATGTTTGTATAGGTTCAGAACCTCCATTATTTACCCCCAATGGGCACCCCTTTGTGGTCATACAATCAAAGGTTTAATTGATTAATTCCCCCCCTCCCCCACTACATTCAATCAAATTTTTTTAATGTTCATTTTCTGTTTTCCTTTAGGGATAAAAAAAAATGAAAATGGACATTTTTAAATGATGACAACACTGGTCCTTGTGCACGCACATGTATCTGGACAGTAATATGTCTCGTGCAACAGGAACATGAGCTGTTTGAAACCACCTGGGGTCTAAATATTGTGAGGACAATCAAGTGTTTCAAATTGTTTTTAGGTCTGAAGGTAAATCAAACAAAGAAAGAGCTGCTAGATCTGTTTGGTTAAATCTAAGGAATCCTCAGGTGTGCTAATAAATATCAGCACTGTCAAACTATCTTTATAAAACCAACATTTCAGAAAGTGAAGAAAAGTATTTCATTTAAAATAACTAAACAATAAATTAAGTGCATTCTTCTTTATTGTTGTTCTGTTTTATAAAGAACAAAAGCATCTGCATACCAGCTCTGCATTCAAGAAGGAACTCAGTTCCTTCATAGCATCATATTGTGACGTTTACTCTTGAGCCATGAAGGTTTTCTGACACTTGTTATTAGATAATCATCCATTAAACCACTGACAGTTTCAAAGCATGACCAATGGAGATGATTTATGATTTATTATTTAGTCTTACATGTTTTTATTTTTATTTTCTGGAGACAATCTTCATAATCTGATTTTGATAAGCCAGCTAATACCTGCAGAGTTGCTCTTTATTTGCCTCCATGAATCCTGCAGAACATTAAAGGCCATTTGACACCTTTTCCTCCTCTCTAACAGGTCAGTTACCCTGCATGCATCTCTCACCTCAACCCTCAGTCCACATTCATCCCTGACACTTTCTGAAGGTCCATCTTCACACACTTGGTGCTCTGCAGCCTCCCTGTCAAAAGGAAGTGTAACCAAGAGCACACAAACTGAGAGCACATGTAAAAAGTCACCAAGAAAATTGCCTTTTTTCAAGCTTGCTGCGCACCCGGCATCTTATTTTTGCATGTTTGCAAATCTCATTTCATGTTGAAAGATATTAAATTATGTGGGAATATTATTATGACAACGTGTCAGCTTGCAGAAATGTGAGCGCTCGTGCTGCAGTTGGTCAACATGTTGGTTTACTTTTTTATTTCTTTCCCATTTCCATAAATTTCCTGAGGGCAATTAGGCCCCCGTGTTGGATGCTAGTTGTTGAGGTTGTCATGTCGTCAGTGTAATTGTCAGAAATGAAATAATTGAAACGTTTCCATCTTCATCATTCCCATCAACATATTTCTAGACTTTTATGACACGCGTCGAGTGTAGTGTATTATTCTGATTGAGACTTTGTGTAAGCAAATGAGCACAACATATGCTCCAGTGTGCATATGCTAATGAGTTTGTTTATCAGTCAGGCAGTTGGTCGGCACGCGCCACTCTGTGTGTCATTTTCTGTCTCTTGACATTTTTGCAGCATAAAATGTTTTATGCATTTTTATCGTTGTTTTCATTTCTGCCTGTTCTTCTTAGTCCTCGTCTTGGTCTTCTTATACTGCAACTAGCCCATATTTCATAAATAATGTATTTATTTATCATGAAAATCTGTTTTGGAATTAGAGACTACCCCCACTTCAAAGACAGGAAACCTTTGATATGTTTGATTCTCAGAGAGTATCCGTTGGATTTATTCAATTTATGCAAAGCACCTCCAGGGTAATAAAGGTGGCGTTTGAATACATTTGACTGGACTAAATCATATAATGAGGACAGTTTCTGCCCCATATCATAACAAAAAAGAGCCTAATCCTTCAATATTATTGGATAATTTGACCAAAGAAAAATAATGTAAGATGCATGATGAGCAGACAACAACGAACAGGACAGATTAGCTAAAGTCTCTGAGTAATTATTTATGTTTTAAAATTTGACAGAGAATGAAATATGGAGTTTTGCTGTGGTTTCAGTTTTAAAAAAACTCTTTGGGGAATAAAATCATTCTTTCTTTTTTTAACCTTTCTTTTCAAAACATCCCAAAACAAATAACACTGGATAACATATTTGGTGACTGACTGACTTTAGAGAGAAAGTCTGAATCTGCATGTGAACCTGCATGAATCTGAGAAAAGTAAAGCTTGATTCATACACAAACGCATGCAAACACAGTAAAGATAAACAAAAAACAGCCTTAGAAAACAGACAAGTTTACTTTAAGACTTAAAATTAGCTGTATATTAAATAGAACTCATGCATGATCCCTTTGCACTCATTTACCTTCACAACAGAAATAATAATAATAAAAGAACAATCTGATTTATTTTGTTGTTAAAATTTTGACTTTTTGCAGTAGTTGGCCATTTCTATAATGAAATAAAAAGTTTGACACTGATTATCATGACCCTATTTGACCTTACAGAAATAGGCATTTATGCTCCTCTGTGAGTGATAAAGGTTGTTTTTGATTTGTGACGACTCTTTATCTCTTCTCTCATCCCATCTGAAGTCTAGCTCATACAAAAGATGTCATTTTTAAAGATAATATTAAGAACCATTTATTGATTGGTGATTGTGTTAGATTCTCACAACCTGGTTATTAGCTCAGACTAAACCAAAGATTTAAAGCAAAATCATGTTTGTTTACTTTTTTGGTTGTTTCTTTAGCTGTACACATCATCCATTTTGAGGCCATACTATTTTTTGTTGATTATTGCTTTTAATGAATTATAGCTTATTAAATGAGATTATTAACTTAATATTGTTTGTTCTTTATTTGCAAATACTTGGTTGTGGTTGCTTTAACACTGACAAAAATTACAAACACATTTCTGAGTCGTTGGATAAAAACCCCTCCTCCTCAGCAACTTGGGTGTGTAGAGCATCTGCTGCAGAAACAGGAGGCATCTTTTCAACTTACAAATAAAACACCTTCTAATGTCCAACCGAGCTACACTCTCTCGCTCTCTAAGGTGTAAAAAAAAACAAAAAAACACGTGCGTTCCAGGGAGATGGTCTCTGGTTCTAGGTTTAGTGTGAAGCACAATGCTGACTGTATGATATATGAAGAAAGAAAAACAGATTAGATGCATTTAAAGAAAACTCCATTTTAGTGTATAGAATATGAGGTTAATAAATGACAAAAAAAATTATTTTAACAATTTCAACTTTTTAGATCTCAGCCAGTGTGTGAAGCGTTATCCCAGACCTAATAACATCATAGATGCATGTTTTCATATTTTGAGGGCATTGTTTGAATGTGCATCTACCTATCAAACAAGCCAGTGCAATCAAGTCAGTGTGTGCATGTCACACCTCTCTACCTGGGCTGACAATTCAAGAGACAGAAATGTAACATTCTGTCCTTTCTGAATTAAAGGTTTTAACACACTGCATAGGACTTGTCTACCAGAGGTTTACAAACCTGAGGATTCGGATCAGTGAAAAACAATTTTGGCAAAAGTTTAATTCTTTAACGGTGCGTCAAGTCCTTGATGCTTATTTTAGTTCTCATTTCTCATTGAAACATGTGCTGCAAACAACAACAACAAATCTACCAAACAAGAAAAAAAAGGGAGGAGAAATTTAAATATGGGCATATTTAATAATAAGTTTTATATATATATATATATATATATATAAATTATAATTTTAATACAAAAATTAACTAGGAAATTATTACAATTTTACAACATATATTAATCCCAATTGTCTCAGAGGGATAATAAAAATGCAAAAAGGGAAACATTTCTTTGATCGGGGGTGGAGGACAAAATATACAAAATCAAATATTTTTTCCCAAATATATATTTTTGAAAAGCAACAGAATGTATCAATTATACACTGATGACGCAACCTTTTACCAAAAATGAAAAGTCGGTACACACATACATGGAGAAATATGAAAACATGTTTTTATGTATTTCCCTTTTACAAATGAGAAAGGCAAAACACCCATTATGGTATTTTTAGCTTTACAGTATTATGTTTGTCCAATTTTCTGCCATTGTTTCCCGTCTTGCCTCTCAAGATGGGTGATGTTCCCACTGGACAGCTAATTATCTGGTCAGGGTTACTGGATAGTTTACATAAGGCCATGAAGTTCACATGACACCCTGTCATCTTCCTGTATAATTAAGCGAACGAGTGCTATGTCCAGCCTCAATGGCCGGTCCCTGTCAGCCTACAAATAGAATGGAGAAATCATAACTTTTAGCCTCGCCGGGACAAAACAATCTGGCTGATTACCTGACACATTCTGTACTTTCTTTGGGATTCACAACATTAAGGCCACCTCACAGGCTCACCCTCCTGTCCACTCTCTGTGAAAGAGTGATGTTTCCTCTGTGGACAACTAATTATCTGGGCCTGACCCTCAGCTGTCTCCATGCAGGATCCTATTAGGCAGCCAGCAGGTTGAAATCACCACCACCGACCCCCTCCAATCCCCCTGCCGTCGTATATATTTATTTCCCCTCACTTCCTGCTTGTGAATATTAAGAATAGATTTTTACATGTATATGTGTGCGCAGGGGATAGGACTGAGAATGAGGAGGAGGAAGAGGAGGAGGGGGCTCGGGGGATACTCCACTGATGGGTGAATGGCGGGCCTGGAAATGACGAGTGGGCTGACTGAATGCTTGTCCATCACTCCCCATTCTCTTGGTTACAGGTGGTCTCTCATTTTCTCGACCGGCACATATCTGCCTGCCTTTATATGACAGCCCGGGCTCGCCAATTTGCATGTTCGACAGACAACAAACGGGCCTGTGCATGTCAAAATAGGTGGCGGTGCGTGACAGTTTCTACACAATGCTGTCTCCTTTTGGCTTGACCCTCGACCTCGCGCCATGTCTCCTTTCATAATCAGGGAAAGGGGAAGACGGGGCAAAGAAATCATCCAGGCTTCCTTCCTGCCTCCTCCTGCCGCCGCATCTTCCGAATAAATCTGATACCAATGCCATTAGCTATGCTTTCCCCCCTCTCACTTTCTCTTATTCTCAGTCTGTTTTCCTGTTTTCTTTCTGTCTGCCTGCCTGTCTCTCTCCTCCCCATTTGTCTCTCCCTCCTGTTTGTGTCTTGGCATAAAAGCACTCAAATTTAAAGAGTAGCTCATCTCAGTTTGTCTGTTGTTTCAAGATAACAATTCATTTTTTTCCTCCCCCCCAAAAAAACAGAGATAATGAGATCTTGTTGTGGCCAAATCTGTTGATCCCCCCTCCCCACCACCCTACTGGAAAAAAGAATAAATAAAAAAATTGTAAAAATGAGGAAGAAGATTATTATTTTGGGGTGCCTCATTGTTTATTTTCATGTTTTGAACCCAGCTGACTTCAAAAAAATTGCAATTAATTCTCTCCACTTTAAAGAAAATAACACCAGTTTTATCTCACATGAAATCATCAAACGTTCAAGAGTTTTCCCATTACTCGTCTGGAGTCTCATCCCTCTTAAAAAGCACTACCTGCTACTGAAAACATGATAATAGGCTTCATATCATCATTTTCATCATCTCTGATTAACACTGATAGCGCACTGAGACTAATTGTCTTTTGACACCTGTGACATTTCCCTCATTCACCTTTTATTTTGGTGAGCCTTTGATATCTCAACATAATATTTAAGAAACTGCAAGCACAAAGACTCTTTTCCACCTCACCGACTTCTAAAATTTACACTTGAACTTTATACTTCATGTTCCCGTGGATAAGAGAGCTGATTTAAAAGTGGATCACCTTGTCAAACTTCACATCCAGAAGTGAGGTTTTAGACTTAAAACATTATCACGCCGAAGGGGTTTATTAAGTCTTATACTTTACATATTTAAGGAGACCATTACATCATTAGCCGTTGTTGAGCGGAGCAGTGTTAGAAGTCAGAGAGGTATCAGCGAGAGGTTAACAGAGAAGAAGGCAGACGGGTGTTGAGGAGAGCGCTCCATCGTCAGCATACAGTGAAGTAATCCTGAATTATATGCTAATCAGCAAAACTCAAGTGCCATATCTGAGGCTTGGAACTTGTGTAAAAGTATTTTCTTTGATCAAAGCACAGTGGCTCGTGGTGTAGGCCTTTGTTAAGTTACTTGCAGGTCTATTCTTGCTGAACATGGCTTTTGTGTCCTGCACAGCTGAAACACTTGTTTAATTTTTTTATGTTTAATGGTTCTCGTTGTCCTTATGTTTCATTTTTAGAGACTGCCCATGCTCTCATACATGTCAAAATGAAATTGATGCCACTATTTAATGGTAAAATAAATGGTACCAAACCATAAATGTGTGGATTATTAACAGTGGGTTGAGGTTAGAGATTTACCTCAAGTGGAAGAATTTAAATATCTCAAGCTCTTGTTCACAAGTGAAGGAAGGATGGAGACTCTACAGCGATGCAGATGCTACAGCAGTTTGTTGTGGTAAACAGTGACTTAAGGTTAAAGGTAAGGTTTTTGGATTTACCAGTTCTTCTACATTCCAATGCTCACTTATGGTTATAAGCCCTGTTTAATGATCAGAAAATCAATATCAGCCAAATTTAGTTTAATCTACAAGGTGGTTGCTTTTTAGGACATCCCCTGGATGCATCCTATAGGAGGAGTTTCAGGCACCTCCTTCCAGGAGAAGACCTGAGACTGACATAGGACATGTTACCTGAGATCACACTGGAAGAACTGGTGGAAGAAGCTGGGAAGAGAGGGATCGGAGTGTCCCTGTTTGGACTGCTGCCCCTATGACCCGGTCCAGAGATGGGGAAGAAGACAAGACAAGAATTTAAAACTTGTGGTTTTTATCATATTAAATATAATCCCATTATTTAAAGTGTGAAGAGACAGTAAATATGTTCATGATCTAATACATTTACATTTATAAAGGTTTTTTTTTTTAAACATAATATTTCTGCAGCTCTGAAACAGACAGTGATGTTTGTCTAATGTCTTGTACCTGAGCTTTGAGGTAGCTGGCAGTCACACATGAAATGATAATTATTGCTCTTGTCATCACAAATGTCAAAGTATTTAATATTAGCAGTGTAAACATTACACACAAGAAGCCTTTTCTGTTCCTGATAGTCACTGGAACTTTCAGCGCTCCGATAAAGACATCTCTGCTGCTGCCGTCTCTTTGTTTCCTTTTTTTTCTTAAGAGGCAGCGTTTGACTCTGAGGATTACTTTTTAATGTTGCATTAATCCCTCCCCCTGGAGCCGTGCGTATTCTGCCATCACAAGGATAACTCTTTTGATATCAAATGGCAAAAGAGAGAAACTCTAAAACCACTTTAGATCCCTCTTGTGCGACGTGTTGTCAAAACACAGGTGGAATGTGAATGTCTAAACCGCAGTGTGTTTCAACCAGTCGCTGTCTCTTCTGCCTTTTACAGTCCCAGTGATGGGTTCACAGAGCCTTCCTGAGACAGAGACAGGTGAAAAAAAACAAAAAAAAAAAAGATGAAAAGAGAGCAGACACTGAGGAAAATGATTTGCATTGAGAGTAGAAGGTTTGATAGGCATGAAACTTTAGCAACTTTGATTTTTACACACAAATATTTACCCCAAAAATGAGCAAAATGTCAACACAACCATAGCTAAATTAAAACTCTCCCTTACAGTGCATCAATGCACAGATATTCTGTAAAAGTCATGAAAAACTCTGGCCAATATTTTCACAGATGAGGGCCTGAAATGTATCTTTTGCTCACGTTACACTTGTGAAAATGACATGTACTCCTCTGACCCAGAGGATCTACCAGGAGAGAAACTTCAGCTTTTATCATGCTCACCTTAGAGGAGAGAAAATATCAAAGTGACACATTTGTTAATGTATTCATTTCTCAGTCAATGGATGGCTGAATCATATCTGATGTGACACAAACTTTCTTACGTCATGTGTTGCAATTGTACCATCACCCCAGGAAATAACATGTAGAGAGGAATTCTGTTGGTTCAGCTCATTGCTCTGAATCACAGAGAACTAGCAAATACAGTAAAAGTGTACAGAGACATGATACTATACTGAGAAAAACTTGCGGCAGCTTCTAAAAGCAGTTGGAAATGAACTAGAAGTACTAAAAAGTCTTGGTTTGACAATAACAAAAGATCATTGACACAAAGTAAGACTAAATACATTATATTTGGAAATGAGCAGCATCTAACAGCATATGTACTTTTAAAGGACATACCAATGTAATATAATCTAGGTCAAAGAGACACACCCCTGGGGGTGGGGGGAGGGGGGGACTATATTTAAGAGAGACCATTAGAACAAATGTAAGGTGTCAGAGTTGTTCAATTGAAGGAGAAAATTATTGGAATAACTTAGACATTGAAATGAAGGCATGCAGTACATATAAATATTTAAGAAAGTATACATCAAATACAGTATAATATCAAGTATTAGAGTCGACTCCAAAATATAACTGCAAAACCACTAAGCTAAGGTCTTATGCTAATGTTCAGAAATGACATAACAATAACACAACTTAGAAGATAGGAGTGAAAGAAATTCCCCAGAATTAATCTTATATTACAAAAACCTAACAGAGTCCCATCAGCCACATCCAGTATTTACATCATATACTCTTATTAGCATGACCTAATATATGATACTAAAAAGAACAAAAATCTAACTTTACATCCTTTGATCTTCACATCAGCTTCATTTCCTTTATATGCTCCTCCTCCTTTCTCTCAGTTTTATTTATTTCTCTCATTAGCCGTTGTTCCTTTCTATTAGATTGCCTTTTCAAGCCAGTATTTTCTACAGGGACAGCACGGAATCCTGTGCTTGCCTTGGCAAAACCACGCTCCATTTCAAACCCTTTTAAACAGAGTTGAAACAAATCCCTTCCCTCTGCCATCCCTGACAGTTTGTAGGTTCCAATTTTTGATTTGTGTGTGTGTGTGTGCATGAGAAAAGCACTAATATAGAAGTGAAGTCAAGATTTGATCATAAAGACCTGCCATTACCTGTGTACTGACATCCTGGTGAGTCAAGCACACACTCACACACACACACACACTTTATATACTCCCACCCTCTTGGGTGCACACAGGAATTTCCAGAGCCTAAAGACAACACAGAGGGCCCTCTGACATATTATCCTCAGAGGCACATCAAAAGTAAGCAAAACACATAATTACTGGCAATAATATAACGAGCTCTTGGAGATAAGCCACTTACCTAAGCCCCCACCTCTCATCGTCGGAGGGCATGAAGGAGGGGAGCGGAGGAAAGGCAGAGCACCCTTCAATTAAGTAAGCTGTTCAGCCGACATGAACAAACATATTTAGTAGATAATTAGTTGATAATTTTCCAGGTATGTCTGGCACAAGCCACAAAAGGAAGGTGTTGAGAAAAAATAGCAGGGAGGGTGTCAAAGGATGGATGCTTGTGGGATGTGCAAAATGCCCAGTGGCCCCTGATAGACTCTTAACAATTATTAACAAAGTCGACCAAATGCACACACCTTTACACAAGCCCTCATCTCCCCCCCTCCGTATCTCTTTGCCCTACTCCTTTCTCTCTCTTGCTTGTTCTACTCATTCTCCAAGGAATCCTCTTTTTCTGTATGATGAGCTCCTGGGGGGCTTCGGTTTTTGGCAGGAGGCTTTGTCTCTCATACGAGATGAAAAAAAATAAAATAAAGGTGGAGAGAAAGCGAGAAGACGAACGAAGGAGACTGAAAAACTTGAGACCCCCGGGGGCACTTCTCCCCACATTGTGAGGATTTGCCTAACAGCTTCACAAGAGGGTTTACATCTCTCTCTGAACATGAGGGGTATAATCACAGATCAAAACAAATTACCTATCTGTAGTCAGCAGAGGTGCCTGCCTGTCAAAAGCCCAGAGTTACATAAGATTTAAGTCAGTGCTAACTGAGCCTCTGATTCAGGGCGCGAGGTGAATTCTTACACTGAAACGTCGGCGTTGTGGAAGCCTAGCGTAAAGACAGCGATGGCGCATACCACACAAACTGACTGTGAAGAACAAAGAGTTGCTTTGATAATTACTCACAATCCTCTAAAGTGACATTGTCAGGACTTTTGATGAACTTAGAGCCACAGAAGGAAGAAGACCGCACGTCACAGCAGAAATACAGGGCTGCTCATTTTGTATCCCAAAAAGAAACCCCTCCCACAGATTGATATGACGAAATCCTCGACAGTGCTTGTGCACACCATCGTTTGAGTCCAAGTAAGCACAACTCAGACTTTTTTTTTTCCTTCCTTCAAGACATCACCAGCTCTATTTACTTAAAGTGGTGTGTGACACAACGTTAGCAGCAACTTGCTGATGTAACCTGAACTGTGAGGAAGTTCTGCACTCTCTGGAGGAAAAGCTAGAAGGAAGAGAAAAAATAGCTGACTAGCCACAATATCAACTGCGGTTTCACAAATATGTCTCATGATAGAAGGTCTTACGGGGCACTCAGGCCTCCTGGGAAACACATTAGTGTGAAATGATAGTCTCTGTCACTGTACCTGTAAATCGAAAACATGGCTGATTATCCCATTAGGAGTCTGTGCCTGTTTTTTGTTTTGCCAGGTATATAAAACATACCATCTTTTTTTTTTTTTTTGCTTTGCCGACAAATCGACGAAACTCTACAATCTGTTATTTATGTTTACTGGTGACTCTGCGGCTGAGAGGTCGGCTTTTAGTTC
>SSNR01000335.1:221207-230534 GCA_006937965.1 Callopanchax toddi
GTAAGCACGACAACTATTACAGCATTTAGGGAGTCAAATGTAAAAACTTGCCCTCCCAGTCTCAGACCACCCACACTCTCCTTGCTCTGTCAAGCATCTGCATTTAACTCGAGTATCTCGTTAACTCGCCCCTCTATAATTTTCCATCTCGGTATTATCACGATTGCCTTTGTGAGCTGGGAGGGGAGGGAACTCCCCGTGCGGCTCGTGACTGTCTGTGTGCCACCAGCGGGTTTGCGGTCTGGTCGGATTTGTGAAACACTGACAGACAACCCCTTCATCAGGCCTGTCAAACATGGATGACAAATGCGTCTCCACATCCCCAAGATGCCTACAATATTTAAAGCCATGGGAGAAATGGCGAAGACGACAGAGAATAGCCTCCTGGCAGGCGCAAAGTTCAAGCTGCGTCAGCCCGTATCATTCTCAAATTCTGAGAAGAGACTCTGAGCTGAACCTGATGGCATGTTGATTTAATGATTCTGGCAGAGCATATATGGTGTCTGTCTAAGGTTTCTGCTAGGTAGTGAAGTGAAGTCAAAATACATTTATTGAATACTGAGCTAAAGTGGGATTTGGTTACAATGCTGTATATTAAATATGGATATCATTATCTAACATTTAGAACGTGTCTCATCATGCAATGTGTTTGAAGCCTCATTTTACAAAAGACAAATACAATTTACATATGTAAAAAACAGTACACTTTGGTGCAGTTACTCTTGCAAGTGCATGCACGTTTACCCCTCACACACACACACATAATGCGCACACAGCTTTGATCCTTATCACCACAACCAATAGCTCGGAGATACAGTCTGGCTATCAGGCAATCAAACACACAGTCATTCTTCTTTCCAGCTGCTACCAAGCATGTAACTATATTGCTTTGCTCGGCGCTTGGAGCCTTGTCAAAAGATGACAGAAGATCCCACCTTTTTCCCAGGGTGAGTGCTTTAATTACAGCATGGCTCCTAGCCTTACCACGTCTGTACAAGTGTCAGTCCAAAGTTCACCGTTCTTTGTGGAATAGGATTCCTCAAAAAAAAAAAAAACATTCTCATTGTTAGGCAACAGAATATTCTTATACAGAATTCTTGCATTTAAGGTCAACACCTCACCTTCCATTCCTTTTTCTTATACCTAACAAGTCTTGTGTGCTGTCATTACTCATGCTCACTATCACGTTTCCCTAAAAGTCCCCGCTATCGACACTTTGATACCCAATATTTTAATTGCCGAAGTCATACATCTTGCTGTCCGATTGCAACAATAAATGAGTCGTGAGACAATAAGCAGGTGTTAGGGACAGGTTCATCCACGGCATGCAGGTTCATCTGTTAGGACCACAACACGATGGAAACTGGCTGCAGGCAAACTCGTTAAATGTTTTCCTCATCTATTATTTTTTGAGCACTGAAAAGTTTTATTATATTTTTGCTATATTGTGTTGAAATATCATTTCAGCACCAGAAAATCTACTGTATTTTAAAGAATAATTGCTGTTATTAAATATTACTTTCATTTGATAAGAAATGCGCACAACTCGTTATATTTAGAGATAATCATCTGTAAAATGTACACTAGTGAACTGAGTCTTTATTTTTTATTAATAGTTCACATCTGTATGTGACTCACCACATCCAAGGATACAGACTGGATGTCTTTGTTCATACCTAAAGCTGCAGGTGGCAGCACAGTCTTAAAGGACATGTGAGCCCAGATTACCTAAAAGATACAAGTACACACACACGCGCACACACGCACGCACACACACACACACACACACACACACACACACACACACACACACACACCACACACACACACACACACACACACACACACACACACACACACACACACACACACACACACACACACACACACACACACACACACACACACACACACACACACACACACACACACACCACTTAGCCCCTGTGAGCTTTCCACTGTTCCTCAGAAGTACACTTTGACCTTTGGATATTTGTTACCTGCACAAAATGACATTGGGAGTCAGCCAGTGGCTTGTTGTTTAGCTCGACTGTCTCTGTTTTTAACGGGGTGTAATAATTAGCGAGTTCTCAGCCTGGGATTTTTAATGTTTCTAATTTAGCCTTTGACAGAATCCGTGTTTGTGCTGCGCGACCCCGCTTGCTTTTCTGACGTGTGTTTTGATGAGGGGCTACAAAGCAAAGGCAGGTTTTGATATTTTCTTACAAATACACACACACAGTCTTGCATTTCATTACCACCGGTGAGGGACGGTGAGCTGTTTATGATTTCAAAACAGGGACAAGAGGTTGAACTATTTTGGCTGCAGGGAAGAGTGTTTTTACACTGATTTACCAGCCTTGGATGCTTGCATCTTATTATTTGGACTATTCTTTAACCTCTGCTGTTTGGTTATGTGTGAGACTGGGTGTTTGTGACCTGTGTGTGGAGGGTTTCTGAAAACAATTTGCACCAAAAGCCTTTGGGTAAAAGGTGTATTGCATTTCCTTATTATTTTAAACTAAAATTGGAACTGATCTTTTTTATAATAGTTAAAGCTGCATTCTGGAGGATTTCATCGAGAGAGCAGTTTTTGAATCTAACGTCCAAAGGCTCCTCCTCAAAACATCTCGGCACGCGCGTCCGGTCGCGTGTGCGCGCGTGCACGCGGCGCATATACTTCGGACATGAACTGTACCGCTCAATGTGTAGGGTTTAATCACTCACAGTTCACAATCTTATTCCAACACTACGAGGCTCTGATGAGCCCTCTCTGTCCCTGCTGCTTCTGATATTAGCTCTGTTAGCAGAGAGCTGCTGCTGGACTCTGAAGCTGAACTTGACTCGGCCCTGGATGAACTTTCTGACCAAAATAAACGCATAATCCTGTCAAGCCTTGCCATTCTGTGAGGTGAAAGGTTTAAAAATTAAAATAAATCCATCTTTAGCTGGAGAATGGGTAGGTTTTTAGTAGAAATGAGCTGTGAGTCCTCAGTGAACGGCTGAGACGGCAGAGAAACACACGGAGTGTCCTGTACGACAGCGCCCCCTACTGGTACAGGTTTGGTTGATGCGCGTGCATGTTAAGAGAATGCAGACATTTGAATTTCATTGGCTGAAAAATGTCGGCGGCAAGAAATAATGGAAAGGGGGCTCTAGGAGGAAGGAGGGTCTTCATCAGAATGACAGATGTTGTGGAACTCAACCCATAGATCATAGTTTAGACCTGAAATATCATTTAAAACATTTAGAAAACTTTGATACAGAGAAAAATGCTCCAGAGAGCCGCTTTAAGTTCACATTTTAATTAACATTTTTCAGATTTGACCAATTAAAAGCTATTGACAGGTCTTTACTGTGACTGTCATCACCATACAGAATATTGTCATTCATTTCTCATTCATGAATATTATCCAAAATGTCTCATTCCTGTTGCTGCATATCTCCGCAGTTCAACAGGAACTGTCTAGAGTGTTATATCATGTCACCTCTGCTGCATAAATACAAGTTCGAATGTCTCAAGGCTGTACATTGTCATTCATATAGAAATAATGTGATTCTGTACTGGTGGTGACCCCAGATCTGGCAAAACTGTTAACCTCTTGGTTGTGAGGTGAGTGTCACTCAATTCTCAACCCCCTTACCACCACCCATGGTTTTCACCTCTCTGGAGCTGAAATAGTGTTGGGGTGCATGGCAGTAGCCCTCGTGTTGCTGAAAGGTGTGTGTGTGTGTGTGTTAAGAAAAGGATGCTTATGGCTGCCCATCTGGGAACAGACCCAGGGTGTTTAACACTGAGGAGATGGAGGAGAGGACTCTGTCAGCTTGGAGGACACAGCACAGCGAGCACAGAGGTCACTGGAGCACACACACACACACACACACACACACACACACACACACACACACACACACACACACACACACACACACACAAACACACACACACACGCAGTTAGCACTTCAACAACGTTGTTCATCACTTTTATAAAAAGCAGAAGTCAGAGGGCTCACTAAGGAAATCTCTTAAATACAGTGCTAATATAAAGTGTTTGCACCCTTACAGATTTCTGTTTGTCACTTAATGCCTGATGCACACCAGTAGGATTTTAAACAAGATTTTCAGATGAGGAGAGACCCCACACATGGCGATACAAAAATCACAGACATAACAGTTTTGGTCCTACAGTGTGTGGTGTGTGGTCACACAGCAAAGACAACACGCCACATGCAAACCTTTCACAAACATTCCCAGGTCAGACAGGATGTCTCGCACAACCTCCTGAGATCAAACATGCCTTCGGAGTAAACAAACATGACAGCTTTTATATTTATTATAAACAACAATGCCCTCATGACAGTTTTGTTTCCAGGTATTTCAAAGAATACAAACAGCTGCTTTGATTTTGGACTCCCCTCGCTCCGTACAGCGTGCCTCTGTCACCTCGCTTTCTGATTGGCTACATGTCACATTCAACAAGCTGCTTACTCATTTGTCCTTAGGGAAAACACACCCGCTGTGATATGAGGCCAAGACAATCCAACACGTTGGATTTCCCTGATTTGTGATCGAAGCAGTCCTGATGTACTTCGGAACAGACCAGAGCACTCTTAACCCACCTCAGGAATATCTGAAAAGATTATCTTCAGAGCATTAAAGGTAATCGGTGCATACTTAAGATTGTCATATGAGGAGAATCAGGGCAAGAATTGTCTTAAATATTTTGCTATTTGAACAGGCCTAAATGTTTCATATCAGAAAAAAATTTCAATATCAGACAAATATGATCGGAGTAAACACAAAATGCAGATTTTAAATGATGATTCTATTTATTAAGGGATCAAAGCTATTCAACCCAGGCTGCCTCTACTAACCATGCTCAGATTAGATTACTGACAGACCTGAAGAATTAAGAAAAAATTTCAATAGAACCTGTCTGAAAACATGATGTAGGCTAAAAGATCTCAAAAAGCAACATAGCAGGTCTCAATCTAAAAAATTCAAGAACAAATATCTCACATTTGCAAAAACATCACAACACAAGACTTTCGGGAGAATATTCTGTGGACTGACGGAATTTGTTTGGAAGGTATGTGTCCCGTTACATCTGGAGAGGGTGTGTCTATAGTGTTATTCACTTTATAAATGAAATCATCATTTATTCAGGTTATCTTTATTTGAAATTGACACTAGTTTGCTGATGTTAAACATGTAATTGTGACAAAAAAGTAAAAGCAGAAGAAATTAATAAGAGGCCATTACTTTTTCACAGCACTGTATTTACAGATAATTTTACATTAACTTTTTAAATCAAAATAAATGATCTACAAACACATCTTATTGTTTTTAGCATAAAATAAATACAATTCCATCTATAATTATACCTGAACAAGTTCTTCTTTTTTTTATTCTAGGCAAAAACATCAGTTTTAGCAGGACAAGGTCAAAAATCATTTGCTTTGTGTGTAAAACACTTTGTTCCAGTCCAACACAGCCAAAGGACACTCATTAACTATTTTATAAACTATTTGGACTTGCATTGTGTGAACTAGTCAATCAGTAGATCACATAAAATATACTAATGTAACACCACCAAATTTTAAGTGAAAGTGTATTAGTGCTGGAGGCAAAGAGTAATTACTGTGCTGAGACAAAATGCTTTGGTTCTCTACACATTTTACATTTGAACACACACACAAACACATGCTCACACAGGTACACATGCACTTCCTCTCTGCAAAGGTTGACTTGTCAGCTTGAGACGGCTTCATCCACCATCCATTACTTTTATGTCCTGCTTTTCATCTAAATGGCCTCTGCATATTCACCACGGGACTTATTCGTGCGTCCTGGGAGAGGGGACACACAGGCGAGCACACTCACACACACTCACGCTGCGTCAAAGGTTGGCTGTGTTAGATTTACAGCCCGGGACCATCACCTGTGACTTAGCGACTCTGAAATTAGTCACAAATAGCATATTAGGGCAGCTAATCAGGCACGCCTGAGCACTTGGCTTTCTTTATGTGGTCATAAAGGCGAGAGTATATGGGCGCCCTCAGGCCTTGGGGTGAATGATCGTCCTGACCTCCAGTGAACCAAAAGCCACACACCGTTGGGGAGGGATGAGACGGGAAGCCAGGGGTACTCCCATAAAAACAGTCTGATACACAGAGGAGGAGGCCTGCACCGCGTCAGGAAGGGATTTCTTTTGGTTTAACTGCTGCTCAAATTAACTAAAAGAACCCAGACGGTTCAAACAAACAGCAGTTAAACAACTGTCTATTATTGCTTCTTCTAAGAAAGTAAGAATAAATTTAACAATTTCTAAAATTAATAAATTAGACCAGTTCTACACAACTTTAAAATGAAATATTTTCCTCTGCGGTCATAAAATTTGACAAAAAACATTAACGTTGTAGTGAAATGTTGCTTTATTCATTTAGTGGTTGGTTTGTTGTATAACTGCATCTCTATTTTAGCATCAACACATCTGTTTTGTTCTGTCAGCTGGTTCAGACTCATCACTGGAACCAGAAATCCAACCCTTATCACATCAGTGTTAATGACTCTCACATGGCTCCCTGACAAAAAGTAGAGTAGATGGTAAGTGTGTAGATTCTCAAAGTGTTGCATGATCTAGTACCTGGATATTTATCTCAAACTCTCTGCTTGTACTGCCTGTCCTCATCATGTTTGGCTCCTTTATTGAAGCTTTGACTACACAGTTAAAACTGTTCATATTATTTAGGTTTTTATAGCATTTAATGAGTGCAGAATGTTAGCTAAATTAGTTACCTTATATTGTTTTATTTGGTTTTATAGCATGATTAAAAAAAATTTTCCAGTTATTTTTTTATTTGAATTAGAAAAACACCAATTCAGGTTTGGAGGGTCGATACCGATTTTTGTTTTTTATACAGATCTGACCTGCCAATACTGATATTGGTGGAATCTAGATCCTCCAACAACTGGAAGGAGCCATTATTTGGTTTTTGCCTTGCCTCGCCTCGCCTCGCCTTCCTCCGCTTATCCGGGTCCGGGTCGCGGGGGCAGCATTCTAAGTCGGGCAGCCCAGGCCACCTTCTCCCCGGCCAAGTCCACCAGCTCCTCAGCTGGGACGCCCAGGCGTTCCCAGGCCAAACTGAAGATGTATTTCCTCCAGCTTGTCCTGGGTCGACCTGGGGGCCTCCTGCCGGCAGGACATGCCCAGAACACCTCCCGAGGGAGGCGTCCAGGAGGCATCCTTACCAGATGCCCGAACCACCTCAACTGGCTCCTTTCGATATGGAGGAGCAGCGACTCTACTCCGAGTCTCTCCCGGATGTCCGAGCTTCTTACCCTATCCCTAAGGCTGAGCCCGGCCACCCTGCGGAGGAAACTCATTTCAGCCGCTTGTATCCGCGATCTCGTTCTTTCGGTCACTACCCAAAGCTCATGACCATAGGTGAGGATTGGGACGTAGACCGACCGGTAAATCGAGAGCTTTGCTTTCTGGCTCAGCTCTCTCTTTACCACAACAGACCGGTTCAGCGTCCGCATCACTGCAGACGCTGCCCCAATCCGCCTGTCGATCTCCCGCTCCCTCCTTCCCTCACTCGTGAACAAGACCCCGAGATACTTGAACTCCTCCACTTGAGGCAGGACCTCTCTCCCGACCCGGAGTTGGCAATCCACCTTTTTCCGGTCGAGAACCATGGCCTCAGATTTGGAGGTGCTGATCCTCATCCCAGCCGCTTCACACTCGGCTGCGAACCTTCCCAGCAAGAGCTGAAGGTCAGAGCTCGATGAAGCTAGGAGGACCACATCATCCGCAAAAAGCAGAGACGCGATTCTCCTGTCACCAAACTCAACCCCCTCCACACCACGGCTGCGCCTAGAAATCCTGTCCATAAAGGTTATGAACAGGACCGGTGACAAAGGGCAGCCCTGGCGGAGTCCAACCCTCACTGGGAACAGGTCCGACTTACTGCCGGCTATGCGGACCAGACTCACACTCCTCTGGTACAGGGACTGAATGGCCCTTAACAAAAGACCATCCACCCCGTACTCCTGGAGCGCCCCCCACAGGGTGCCCCTGGGGACACGGTCATAAGCCTTCTCCAAATCCACAAAACACATGTGGATTGGTTGGGCAAACTCCCATGACCCCTCCATCACCCTAGCGAGGGTAAAGAGCTGGTCCACAGTTCCACGACCAGGACGAAAACCACATTGCTCCTCTTCAATCTGAGGTTCAACTATCGACCGGAACCTCTTCTCCAGTACCCTGGAGTAGACCTTTCCAGGGAGGCTGAGGAGTGTGATCCCCCTATAGTTGGAACACACCCTCTGGTCCCCCTTCTTAAAAATGGGAACCACCACCCCGGTTTGCCACTCCATAGGAACTGCCCCCGATGACCACGCAATGTTGCAGAGACGTGTCAGCCACGACAGACCTACAACATCCATTGCCTTGAGATACCCAGGTCGGATCTCATCCACCCCTGGGGCTCCGCCGCTGCGTAGTTGTTTGACTACCTCAGCGACTTCTGCCCCAGAGATTGGACAGTCCGTCCCCAGGTCTCCCAGCTCTGGTTCCTCCTCGGAATGCGCGTCGGTGGGATTGAGGAGCTCCTCAAAGTATTCCTTCCACCGTCCGACTATAGCCCCAGTTGACGTCAGCAGCTCCCCGTCCCCACTGTAAACAGTGTGAGCGAGTTGCTGCCTTCCTCCCCTGAGGCGCCGGATGGTTTGCCAGAACCTCTTTGGAGCCGACCGATAGTCTTTTTCCATGGCCTCGCCAAACTCCTCCCACGCCCGAGATTTTGCCTCGGCAACTGCCACTGCTGCACTTCGCTTGGCCCGCCGGTACCTGTCTGCTGCCTCTGGAGACCCACAGACCAGCCACGCCCTGTAGGCCTCCTTCTTCAGCCTGACGGCTCCCCTAACCTCTGGTGTCCACCAGCGGGTACGGGGGTTACCGCCACGACTGGCACCGGCTACCTTGCGACCACAGCTAGCAACAGCCGCCTCAACAATCGCAGAGCGGAACAAGGCCCATTCGGACTCAATGTCCCCCACTGCTCTCGGGACGCGGTCGAAGCTCTGCCGGAGGTGGGAGTTGAAGACCATCTTGACAGGCTCTTCTGCCAGGCGTTCCCAGCAGACCCTCACTATACGTTTGGGTCTACCAGGTCTGCGCGGCATCTTCCCCTGCCATCTGATCCAGCTCACCACCAGGTGGTGATCAGTTGACAGCTCCGCTCCTCTCTTCACCCGAGTGTCCAAAACATACGGTCTCAGGTCAGATGATACAACTATAAAGTCAATCATTGACCTGTAAC
>SSNR01000335.1:230562-254272 GCA_006937965.1 Callopanchax toddi
CTCCGCCTCTCACCCGGAGCAACTCCAGCAAAGAAAAGTGTCCAACCCCTCTCCAGGACTCGGGTTCCAGAGCCAACGCTATGTGTCGAGGTGAGCCCAACTATATCTAGCCGGTATCGCTCAGCCTCTTCCACAAGCTCCAGCTCCTTCCCCGCCAGAGAGGTGACATTCCATGTCCCGATAGCCAGTTTTCCCGTCCGGGGATCGGATCGCCAAAGCTCCCGCCTCGGTCTGCCACCCGATCCACAATGCACCGGACCCTTCACTCTCCTCCTGCAGGTGGTGGGCCCACAGTTGGATGAGCCCATGTCTCCGGTTCGGGCTGGGCCCGGCCGGGCCCCATGGGCGAAAGCCCGGCCACCAGGCGCTCGTCCACGGGCCCCAACCCCAGGCCTGGCTCCAGGGTGAGACCCCGGTAACCCTCCGGGCCGGGTACTCAGACTCTTTGGTTGTGTCTCCATGAAGGGTCTTCTGAACCGTTCTTTGTCTCACCCCTCCCCTAGGACCAATTTGCCATGGGTGACCCTACCAGGGGCACAAGTGCCCCAGACAACATAGCTCCTAGGATCGTTAGGGCACTCAAACTCCTCCACCACGATAAGGTGACGGTTCAGGGAGGAGTGGTTTTTGCCTTGTCAAAATAAAATAAAAAATACGACCAAACGGGAAAATCCCACTGTTGACTGAAGCCCTAAGTGCGTGTGAACACACCCGCAACTTTACGAGCTAGCACAACAACAAGGAAATGCTGATTAAAATGAGCCGCTCAGATAGCGAGCGGTGCGAGCGCCCCAGACCGGCCCAAAGTTACCATCAGCTCATTTTCAGTCCAGCGCTGACTGTGCATTTTTTTTCACAGCAGCATTGAAACAGGTACTGTTGCTAATTTTTAATACCAGCTGTATTACCATAATACCACCCAAGCCTAATACCGGTATGTAAATATATTTAACATTGGCCAGTCACATCATGCTGATTATTGACTGATTCTGATCTCAGGACAACTTTTGATGCATCTCACTTTGATTAATGTTGTTTTAAAGGATGATTGGATCGGATTATTTAGCATTTCCTGTCCACATAGTTGATTTAGGAAATGATTTGAAAAAAATACCCCAAAACACAGTTTTTGGTGGATTCTTGTGAAAATGAAAAACAGAATATTTCCCAAAAACCATACCTCAGAGTCCTATTGAATCACTTATTGATAACATACAAATTTTCCATAATAATATAATCTTATTCCCTTTTTGGATTAATCAAGAAATGAATTAAAATGTTTATTAACCAAAAATGTTCTTGCCACGTCATGATATGGTTATTTAAGTATATATAATTTTTATAATCCATGTGGATATATTTATTTTTATAAACAGAAAAGTACTTCTAGAGTCATATAG
Organism: Callopanchax toddi; assembly: GCA_006937965.1. Classification (NCBI taxonomy): domain Eukaryota; kingdom Metazoa; phylum Chordata; class Actinopteri; order Cyprinodontiformes; family Nothobranchiidae; genus Callopanchax; species Callopanchax toddi. The sequence continues at coordinate 231,963 of SSNR01000335.1, forward strand.
ATAGGGCTTCATTCTGCCCATGTTCCATATTCATATTAATTTAACACTTTGTTTAAAATGAAAATACCACAAAATGTGTTTTTCATTCAGATACTTTGTATTCTGGTACATTCGCCTTCACTTTGAACATGAAACTTCAATCTGACAGTACCTTTTCATGAGCAAGTGGACTTTGTTGGACATGAAAAACTCTGACACTACCAAGAAACCTCAGCCGTTCATGAAATAGTAAAGCTATCTCTTGCTCTCTGACTCCAGTCTGTTGAGTGAACAGGAGAGGGCATGCGGGTTGAGAAATGCATTAAAGAAAATAAATCATGGAAGAGGAGCTTAGAGCTGGAAGGAGGAAATCACTCCTCTATCGCAGCAAATCTTTGTTTTCCGATGGAGAATTAGTATAGCTTCTTATCAGATGGTTAGACAGATCCAATATGGTGATTCAGTAACAACTCAAATGGAGCTCAGATATCCTGCCCCTAATTGACTTTGTGTGGCCCTCCTTAAATAATCGTCTTCATTTGAAGTAACTCAGATAAAATGAGTCTTCCTCTGTCCTCTCTTTCCTCCCTCCATCCCCAACTCACTCCCATCTCCCGCTCCATCGTGAATTACCATTGAGGAGATGAATTTGAAATTTCAATCACTGAGTTGTTAAATATTGATGGGCTCTCTTAACGAGGTCTCGGCAAGGACGGGGGGACTCAGCCCCTCGGTTTGGCCCGAGCTTCACTTGCAGCTCAGCTATCTAGGGGGGATCCAGTCGGGTCAGGAGGTCACTGTACCCCCGCCGTAATCTTCTAACTTCTATGACATCCTTTAATGTCCTGCCAAAGCTATTCTCTCTAACATCAGCTCTTATCAAGCATGGATTACCATAAGCAAACGTAAAAAAAAAATGTCAAAAAACTTTCTAATTATGCATTATGTAGAGCAGTCTTTATTCACTGTTCAAGATGTGTCAATTATAATGAGAGCACTGGTGTGTGATTTGATATGATAATAGAAATCTTTAAGTAGGTCTCAGCAGACCTTGTGTGTGTCAGAACTGATCACTGCTGAAAAGAAAAGTGCCTCCAGGCCACCGTAGAGCAAGGCAGCACTCAGATGGTTCAATATGCCGCACTATAAAACCGAGATGAGACCGTTACCGCTGCTGGAACTAACTCCTGCCAGTCAATCAGATGTTATGTACTTGGAGATCCTTACAAATGATGTCCAAACAAATGAGATTTGTTTCTTTATCGGGGTCCAGATTACTGTCTGGTTTTGATCTCAGACTGGGGTAGTTATGTAGGACTTCATTTTCATTATACAAGACAACTTTTGGGCTCTGAATACCCTTCGAGCTTCATATTTCATCTAGTCTTAATACATTGTTTGTATTTAACATGACAAATATGTTCATAAACAATTCACTCATTTGGTAAAGCAACAACCTAATTGCTAATGATCTCCCATTGCTTCTTGTCACTTCCTGTTTCTGTGTGTTGAATTACAGTTCATATATTTACACCCACTACTAAAGCCGTGGAACTGGGAGTCCCTTAGATGTCATTGATGATAATTCAATAAAAAGCATTTTGGGAGTATCTCCATTCTTGCACTTAGCCTCTTGGCAGTGGTTGGATCAAGACAGAATAAGCTTGTGACTTTTCAATTCCAGCCATAATTTGTTTCAATATTACATCCCTTGGACAGAGCAAGTGATGGAATTTTTCCTATCTGAGGCCGGGGCTGCGGGGATGCTGACGATGTCCCATAATAGGTTATCACCAACCATATCTTTTGCAAAATAGAAACCCAACACATGTACATCTGTGGCCTGGTGTCACAGCCCTAAATATACATCAGAAATGCATTACATTTGCTGATTGCTATTCTTTTCCAACAGCGTGTCAAGCCCCAAATTTATTTTTGTTTCGTGGCTTCCTGATTACTTTGAATTGCTAGTAGTCACTCTTGACACTGACAGCTCTGAAGGAAGTGACAACATTAAATTTATTTTCTGTGTGTGCATGTGTGTGTGTGTAGGCGATGTTCCCGTATTTTCTCTTGGATTGTTTGAGGCCCTCTGGTTGGAGCCAAGCCCTTTTACATTGTATATAATTCACCAGAGCCTCATAGAAACACTGATCAGCTGTCTGCAGCTCAAGACATTACAGGAAATGTAGCTGACGCAAAGAAAAGACACATTTGATTGTCACGATAAGTGTAAATAATTGAATGGCATTTATTATTGTGGCACTTAAAACTTTCAGTTAGGCTCTTATAGGAAGAAGAGTCACTGACAGCCTGGTTTTAATTCCTGCGGTGGACAGAGACAAAGAGAGACAAAACTCTGAATAACCTGGCTTAATGAGAAGTCCATTTGGACGGAGGCATCAAGCTATTGAACTCTCTCGAGGCTGAGGAGTGAGCACTTTCATGTGTTACTGTCCATAAATTTCAGGCATTGACATAGTGCCCTATTTCATCAGGGGGCCGGTCTGACATGCCCTTCGGATTGATGTTCCCCCGGCCCATTTGTCTGTTTTACACTCCTTAGTGTCTTTGTGGTTCGCTAGACCTGCGCCTCTTCACTGTGATTGGGTATTGACAACAAATCAAAGGGGATAATATATGGTGATGTTTGCCAGTATCCCAACAAGACAAGATAGTCGTATGGTCGGCCCGGCTGGTTTACATGTGTTCTCGGTGAATATCAGAGAGACTGCTTATCGATTCCCCAGCGGACAAAGAGTCATTCTTCTTCTCTTGGCCAATACCTACTTTAGTTAAAAGTGTGACAATAGAGAGGGCCTGGGGTGAGGAGGGGGGTTTCAGTGAGTTCAGAATTAAGCTGTACTTGACATGCAGTGAAAGACCCTCTTTCCTATGCAGCAGGCTCTTCTTGACTTAAGTAATAGAGTGAGATTGCGGTTATTGCTTAGCCTTCAGAATTCCTTTGCTTACGAGGTAATGTGTATATCAGAAAAGTTTGCTTTTCGCCCCTCAGGCCTACTCAGTAAATGAACATAACAGCAGGTCCTTTTCTCTGCCTCTCTGTCACAAACACGCAGTCTCACACACACGCTCACCGAGCATCTTTGAAATGGGTTTTGTATTGATTTTTGTAACTACCCTGTTAGATGACGTTGTGCCTTAGCGTGTCATTTCTAGATGGCCCTGCCCCGAGCAGGTCATTGAGGTGCTAACTGTCATTTGGAGGGACAGAAAAGCAATCATAGCTTTTTCATTACTTACTGTTTTCCCTCCCTCTCCCCCTTTCCACGTTTTCACTCTCTTTTTTTTACCCCCAGTAGTGGGATCGCCTGACATATTATGGCTTCTGTGATTTAACTGCACTCTTAAATTAAGTGCTGGAATATCAAGCTGTAGCTTTAGAAAAATAAACTCTGTGTCAAGGGATCAAATACCCTGGAGGTCAGAGTCATGAACTTGTAGTGGCGCACTCATCAATTTCAAACTTGTATGGGCTTGTTCTGTTTCAGGAACACAGGAGGGGAAGGTCGTGGTTTGATTAGGGTTGTGTGTACGGTGTATTCAATACAATTCACGACTTTGTCACAGACTCCAATATGATTTAAAATCTCAGTAATGAGAAAAACACACTAGAATTGACTGTAGGTTTCTTCATGGAAATTAAAAAACAATAAGACAAATTAAAAAAAAAAACGAATTTCTGCAAAAATTAAATTAATTAAGTTTAATTAAATGTAAAAATGAAGCATAAACTGAGCTGAAACTGTGTTTAATTCAAATTTAGGTCATATTTAAATCAGCTGAATTTACCAGTGAAGGTTTTTAAACTGGAGCCCAAAGTGGATGAGGTCAGAGCGGGCCAACTGAGCTGCATAATTAACTCATCATATATCTGCCTTGCCTGACGTGGTGCTTACTTTAAAGCATTTCGGGAAAGCAGACTCATGCGGTGATATACAACGAGCTCTGCACATTCTCAAACACCATGTAGGAAGTTGTTTGTCTTTGAGTTTTTGGTCTTGATGTGTCTTGTGATGAAATAGTAGACCATGGCGTAGTTTTGATTCTGGACCACCTATATCATCATATCATGGTAATATATGTATCTATTTTAATTCACAGATCACACATCTACTGTTAATGTTTAAATATAGTAAAAAAAACACAATGATATAAGATGTTTTCTGTTAAAAGTAAGCATGATGAATGACATTGCGCATGTGATTTGATGTTTTTTCTTTCTTTCAACTATATTTCATTATATGGGTTAAATAATCACCAACAGAGGCTAAATGTAGCATTTCTGGTGCACTTTAATATTATTCCTGAAGGTTTAAAAAAACAGTTCTAAATGGCACAAAGAGACTTGATCTTGGCTGAACTAAGACCAGCCCAACAGTCCTGCCAGGCATCTGAACAAAGGTGAGTCATTATTTATAACTTTTACACAGAAACACACATCAACATATCTGATATTCTACTCTACTTAAGATCACATCCATGCACGTAGTGATCATCTACAACGTGCAATTCAAATAATGCAGATTTCACCATTAATCCAGTCTCTGTCTTTTCCTGCTCCACAACTCTGTTCACTGCAACTTGGAAGTTAGAAATCTAAATGTTTACTATTAATTTTTGTTTTGCTATTCACCTCAAATTTAGCATCAGTAGTTCTATAGTTCATTTAGAAACAAATGAGCTAATAAAGCAATGCTACTACGTTTTAGCTACTTTTGAGCATAACATTAAACTTTTTATTGGCTTATTTTTTACCTTTAGAAGCAAGAAATGCCAACTTTACATTTGTCATTACAAATTTCTACTTCATTACAAATTGTGTTAACATATGGGGGAAAAAGACATAAAATGCATATAATAATATATCAAGTATTTGTGGACAACTTATTAAAATTGCATTCATTTATATTTATAAGAACATCGCTGCTTTTGCATATCATTAATTTGCACAAAACAATTGTGCAAAGACTAACAGTCAAATGGAATAAGGTCAGAAACAAGATGTGTATATGAGGATGTTGCTGCTGCTGCTGCAAAGCGCTAAGGGCTCTTGTTTGCCTCTAATCAATGATGGCTGTTCAGTGCCACAGCCTTGTGCAGACTCACATTTATTTATTGGGAACTTAATCACCTGGGCTATTTTCAATTCAGGGGAAGAAGGAATGAGGGTGATGTCACCGCTTCCTAGGGTTACAGTAAGAGCTTGGGATGCGAGCCAGGGAAAATAATCACCCTGACTGCTACGAGCCTCATTCATTTACCTCAGCAAGAAAGTTCATTTACTCTGAGTGTAAACTAAAAGAGACATTTACATTATTTATGATATGCGAGTCATAAAAAAATATTGCAAACACATGCATTTTGGGTTACAAATAAATATGTAAGCTGAGGAACTTAGACAAGTTTTTAAACTTTTTTTTTTCAGTTTAGACACTACAATTAGTTCATGAGAAGGAAATGCTTGCTAACTTTCTCATGCAAGACTCACATTCAACTTAGCATTGCACTAATGATTTTTTGAGAATAGCAAAGTGCTGCTAACACCAGATTGTGTTTCCTCATCATCTTCACCATCTATTACTAAAGCACCGTTGTTCCTATTGGGAAGACACTAAATATATAGTCAGATTCATTTAGCTGTTAAGTTTTGATATCAGTGTCTATCTACTTATCCCTTTAGACATCCTGGGGACCTGGGCTGTGGATGCTCAGAAAAGCCTGGCAAAGCCTATATGCTCCCCCACTCCCTACACAGCACCATCAGCCCCTGAAATGTGCACAAATTCACAAAGAATACATAACACATGAGCAACAACACACATGCAGAAAGTACTGTTTACATACTAACTAGGTCTACTGAAGGTGTCTGTGCATACTTGATTGATTAACACAAATTCACATGCACACGCGCTATTTCACCACCCTACTTGTCCATCGTGCCACTTGGAAGATTGTGCTCTGTTCCTCTGAAGGTGTTATGGGCTGTTATCAGCAAGACCATTCCATGGATGGCTGCCCTAATTGAGAATAATGAGGGTCACATTGAACATATGGTCGCTGTTGTGTCCCCTTTCCCCCTTCTTCTCTCCTTCTCTCCCTGTCTTTCTGTCTCTCCCCAACTTGCTCAGACTAAAGGTTCAAAGTTTGCCTCGGCAAAGCGAAGATCTGTGTGGCGAGTGGAAAAAAAAGAACGTTGTGAAAGTTGTTCCCCTTCTTCCTCTGACACGTTATTGTCCACAAACGGTGAGAAGGGCAGTAAACAACCTATCAGTCGGAGGCAACACGCTAACCCCGCTGGGACGAGCAGTGGTGGTGGAAATCCTGGCATAAGCATTGTGCTCATATCAAGCTTCTTTGTTCCACATGCAGATATCTACTCTTCATCACCAAGGTCCTTTCTGTCATTGAGAGTTTGAGAACAGACGAGCCAGCACATTTCGACATCACACACCTCACAGACGGACAGTCACCAATGTGCTGATAGTGATTAAACTTGCATGTGTGCAACATAAAACAAAATACGGGATGGTATTTGACCTAACGTTAAAATGCATTCACTGCATTTTTCTTGTGTTTACAAGACAGAGCTGCAGGAAGGACGCTATTCAGCGCGGATTAGAATGAATGTCAGCTGGAGTCAGCAACTAAGTTTACTATTCTCAAAGCAGTCATGTGATATGGTTGGATTTCTTAATAAACCTTAGCAGCCTGTAACTATCAGGTGGTGTATTTTGTCATTCAATATGTCTCCACATGAGATATCTAGTACTTAAAACACTATACTTTATGTTTTATAGCAGGATTTATGTCCAAACCACTCTGTCAATGTGGCCAAATGGTTAAATTTAAATACTGGAGACGTTCCTGGTATTAACAGTGTTGTGACTACAGTAAATTACTCTGCAGAAATATCTTTTTTCCTCCTTTCACTGGTGAAATTGTCTTCCAGTTTCTCTGTTCAGGAGCTTCATTAATTGCAGCCTCCTGTCTTCCAAAAAGCTGTCACGCTTCCACAGATCTGTCAGCATTTGGTTTAAAAAAATACTTAAGTTAGCAACTGTCAAAACAGCATACTTGTACATTAACATCACTAAACATAATGGAATAATTAGATTAATGTCTGCTAATGTTTAACAGTGTTCTGCCTGTTTATGTAACACATCCCCATTGCAAGTATCCCTGCTTTGTATGAAATACAGTCTGTCTCTATTTACATAGGAAACATGCTGATTGGATTTAGACGAGCTAGTAAAGTCCCTTTATGAGCCCACTGCCAAACTGTGAATTGATTTGCTGGCATCTCTGTTTCTTGTGTAATAACCTCAGGAGGTTGGATTTACGACTATCAGTGACCCAGTTGCATTGTCACTCTGCTGATCCGGCCCCGGACGATTGCAGGCACCAATCTCTGGTTTCATGCAAAGACAGGTGTAGCTTCAGCATCTGATAATATGTGCAACACATGTGTGTACTATACAGGCATATGCATTTAAGTACCGACATGGTAGAATGTTTAAGTGTAAGGCTACGACAGAGATATGTGAAGCCTATAAAAATTAACTTTTGCGATGATGAGGAAATAAATCTCTCAGTATATTGTCACACTTGATGTGTGCAACATATGTGATTATGACAGAAAATCCCAATGTGTCATGAAGTATACATTTTTGGTGAGTAAATTGTATACATGAATATAATAAAAGTCTTCTGCAGGTATTGTTTAAAGTAGCTAGATGTTGAACCGCAATGATAGTGACAGATGTGTTTCGGATTTATTTACGTTTCATCTGATATCAAGCGCTCGCATAATAAACCTCTATTGTTCACCGCTGGCTGCCATGATATATGTTTTTATTCTTAAAGGAGGCTAATATGGAAAAACAAGCCCCTTTGTCAAAGAGACTAACAAGAGCCAAGCCATAAAACCTCTCTGTCATAAGATAAATGCAGCTGCTCAATCCATAAAATATTGCCACTGTACATTAGGGCCGTATTGAAAAAATTTTGTCTTCATTTGTTTGACCGTCGAAATATAAATGTCCATACAGGCCCTCAAACCACTGCAGGAGCCAGCCGCTGACATTTCTCCACTTTGAAAACACAATGAAATCTGAATATTGCCTCGAATGAGCAGATGCCCGCAGGGAAATAATCTGAGGTCCCTGAATAGTCCCTAATTGAATTGTCTTTTACTAAATAGAGTTTCCTCTAATGCAGACTTTCATCTGAGAATATGACAGCCGGTGATGCTTCTCATATCTGCCTAAAAGAGCCCCCAGATCCAAGGACCTATTATCTGTATTACCCAGCCCAATATGCCTGCCTAAACCCATTACCCTGAACCCATTGTGTATTTTTGTCACTACATCTTTCCTCAAAATCCAAATCGGCTTGTGATGGATGCTTAACAAGACTACACTTTTATCACATATTCTGCTGACCTTCAACAAATTGCTTTGCAAGTTTGCCTCCAAAGATGAATGTGACAGAGCTGCTTTCTTAAACGCGGGATCCAGAGTGAAGAGAGAGGCCTGTTTTAGTTTTTCCATGCTTGTAAGCCTTAACCTCAATTTGAACCCACACCATCTGTCAGAAGCTCTTTCTTTGAGGTAGAATGTTCATATTAGTCATGTACAACTGCAGAATTGTACAGATAGTTTGGTCAATTAGCTAAAGCTGAAAATAAACAAATGACCACCTATACTCTGAAGATAAATGGAAGTTTTCCAAGCAGAGGTTTGACACAGAACAGGTTGAATACCTGTGTTGTTGTTTCTGGATAAGGCATGGCGCTTGTAAAAAGTTCATGAAAAAGATAAATCATGACATGCCACAAGACTTCTTCCCTTAGCTCCACTTCACCCTCACACACGAGTAGAGATCATTCCAATGGGGTAAATCACTTTGACCTGCACACTCCCCTAACAATATGTACCAAAGCATGATATATTGTAATTTCCTTCCAAAGTAAGCATCAGGGTTTCACCAAACAGGAGGCTTGAGTTATGATGTCTGAGTTGTTCATGTTACTAAACTTTTTCAGCTGAGGTGTTAAATGGCTCACATTATCTTTTCCAGTAACTAATAATGATCTAGCAACAGATCTGTGATGTTTATCCTACAATATACCCTGGGTTTTCAACTTTCTAGACCAGGACAGTGCTGTACATTGTTTTGAATTAGGTTATTAGATGTCCCCCCCCCCCTTGTCTTCTTTTGTAGCAGCCCTAGCAAGAAGGCCCAGACTGTCTTTTCCACAGTCAATGCAAGCATCTCCAGTGGAATCCCAAGGTGTTGTCAAGGCCAGTATAGAGCTATAATCCCTCTGGCATGTCATAGGTTAGTCCTAGAGTTTCCACTCAGAAAAGCCTTTTGGAAGCACCTTTCCTGATAGGCACCCAACCACATCTGCTGGCTCCTTGAAATGCAGAGGAGCAGCAGCTTTATTCCAAGTTCCCCTCATGTCTAAGCTTCTTACCTGATCTCTAAGGCCGAGCCCAGCTACCTTATTTCAGTTGATTTATTTGTGAGCTTGTTCTTTTGGTCACTGCATAAAGCTCATGACTATTGATTAAGGATGAATCACCCAATACATCAAATCTTCATTAGTTCAATCAGTTTGTTTTTCACCATCACAGATCAGCTTAGTGTCCACCTGACTCACTGCAGACGCTGCCTCCTCACATAGACCAATACCTGCATTTAGGTTAATTGATGAATCTATAATTGGCTGAGGTAAGTCTCTATGTGACCTTGGCAACTTGTTCAGGAGGCACCCTGATTCTCACTCAGTGACTTCCAAAAATATAGACCGCAGTTCCCATATGACTGAACACTGAACAGACACAAACAGGTCTAGAAAACAATGATTGCTTAATTTAAACCCCAATTAAATTGACATTTCAGTCTTTAAACCTATATGAACAATAGCATTTCATGGACACTCCAGCAGGTTTCTTGCAAAGAAAAACTGCATTCCATAAGTATCTCCACCTTAGTTAGCTTTGGAGAGCTTTCCCGTCTCTTTATCAGTGAGGACCTGTGTCTTATCATGACTAATGCTGAAAATTCCTCCCAGAGATAAGTAAAGGAGCTTAGGATTACCCTCTTGACTGAACATTGGAAAAGAGAGGAAGAGATGGAGTACATGTTTATCCGTGTGTGTGTGTGTGTGTGTGTGTGTGTGTGTGTGTGTGTAAAGACAGCAGAGGAAGGGGAACTGAGGAGAGGGTTCAGCTGGCTCTTGAGTATATTTTCTCAGTCTTCAGGCAACCTTACCATTAGTGTCAGACACTCAGATTATCCGACTAACGGAACAGGGATAAGTGGATTGATGAGGTGCTTCCATAGTCTCTGACTGCTACAATGGAAACAGCCTCTACACTCCTGAAGCAGCTATTTTCCTCAAGGAAGGGCAAAAATAATGAGCTACTTAACCAGACCGTTCACCGCATTTCTGTCATATTACAGTTGGCTTGTTTGTTTATCCCGGACAGATCTATATTTCACTTTTTTTTAATTAAATTACTTTAATATAGACTAAAAGCCCTCAGCCTAATAGCATGCCAATTACAATGAAGACCTACTTAGAATAAATATGAATATAATTCAGCCATTTATTGTTTTAAATACAGGCGAGGCCCAGGTCCCATGACACCCATTGATTAATAATTGGTGGAGTAGTTATATGAGGCAATTAAGGAGAGCAATTTCACATCTTCACTTAGAAGTTACAACGCCATTTGTCAGAGAAAGCATGTGGTCCATAACTCTCCAGATCTGGATCAACAAGTAAATCAAATAGATATTCCATGACATAATGTATGCCCATGTTTAAGGCTTTGGACATTGCGATTGTGGAATTGATAGACCAATATAGTCCAGTGGAACTGTTTGTGGTGGAGCCTGTGATTACCTTGCAGCAATCTATTTGAAGCACTCTGCTTGATGATGCCTTCCATTTGCATTTCTTCGCAATTTGCATGGATATACTCTGAAAACCCATATGGTAATGAATCCTCACGTTCCCAATTTGTTAATGGAGCTGGGCTTTGCCACTTGTCCAAAACAAATACACCAATGTGTCTTTTGAAAATATCCAGTGATTTATTTTGGTCTTTGACAAAATAAATTTGAGGGTTAGAAAGTAAACTGTGTGAGTGGCTGCTGAAGAAATAATCCGTCTTCCCTGACATGGTCATTAAAAATAATAACATAAAGAAATCCACATGTAGAGATGGCTGTAATGCTACATTTTATTTATTTGTTTATAGAATGTTACCTTGATAAAGGACTGTTGTTGTTGTTATTTATGATGTCACTAAATGTTTGATTACAATTGTTTTAAAAAACAATATGCACACTATTTACACATATATTTATTAACCCTAACCCTACATCTTTGAAATTCTCACTTTCAGATATTTGAATGCAACAAAAGGTGTGCCTCAAGGCTCTGCTTTAGGAACACTTTTCTTTCTTTTTGTTGTTGTTACATTTACATTGACGAGTGTTGTACATTTTTACTTGGCATGCATGCAGCATGGAAAAAAAAACTTTCCATCCTTCCTTCTTTCCTTGGACAAAACTACAAGATCCAAAACTTTCCAGCCTTAAATAATTTATTTTGTTAAAATGTTTTTGTGTAAAAAATATAAATAATTACCATCTAACCTGCTGTGGATATTTTTCTGAAAATATTGCATATGGAGAAATTGAATTTATGTCCCATAGGACTGATGAGTTATTGGCTTGTTCAAACTAGCCAAGACTGAAGTATGTTGCTGCCATCTAAAAACAGCTCCAATCTTCAAAATTTAAAGTGATGTTAATGTTCACGTGGAGTTATTTTATAAGAATTTACACTGTCATCAATTTCACATTACATGGAATTCTGTGGTTTTTTAGATGCATGAATATTACCAGCAGAATCAAATTGTGGCATTTCTGGTGGATCCTGGAATCTGGTGGATTTCTGGTGGATCAGGCAGGAATTTCATAATTTTACTACCAGAATACTCATGTAATATAAAACTGATGGAGATGTAAAGGTTCTTAAAATAACATTTGCGTCATCCTTTGTGGGATGTAGGGGAATGGAGCTTTTTAACTTTTTTACTGAAGCACATTTAAAATTGGCAGAAAAATCCCTTTGCTGCCACTAAATAATTTTTAAATTTATTTAAAGCTAGAGGTTTTGAGCAAGAGAGAATTTTTGGAATCCAATCTACCAAGGCCCCTCTCAAAACATCCCTTCTCCCCCTCCCACTCCCTCTAACCCCACCTCTACAATTGTGTGTCACTCTGGTCTCTAATGCATTTAGTTGTTGGATTATTCTTTGTTTTTCTTTCTGAAGTTGATGTAGCCCTCGGTTGCCAGGGCTAACTTTTTAGCAGATCCACAGCCGCGCTCTTCCTGTATGGTTACTGTAAACAGGAAGATACGGGGCATCCTGTGCACAACCCCACCTCTACAGGTTTGCATGGTGTGCATGCAAGTTGATTGACAGCCGACAATGTGGAAACTCGAAATGTATTGGTTTATAAAATGTGCCGGTCAGTGTGAATTCATAGGGGTTTATGAGAGGAAGGAGGCTCTTAAGGAGAATAACAAATGTTGTGTAGCCCTCATAGTTTAGAACTGAACTATAATTTAAAACATTTATAAAATGTTGATGCTTAAAAAACACTCAGGACTGAAACACAAGGAATCCTTTCTACCTATGATTGCAAGAGCAAACATCTAACCCCAGTTTTGTATGGGGCATTAAAGAAAGTCCATCCTTTTAGATGCATAACTATTCTAAGTACAGACCTTTACTAATTCCACTTGATGTTAAAGTTTTACATAGAAGCTGTTACTTTTAAAAGGAAGAAAATGTTCCTAACTAGACCTCACACTGTCAAGCAGACTGTGCTTTCATTGGCAAGGATTTAGGAAATTTATGTCTCATAAATAAAATTCAACCATTTGGAAAAAAATACGGTTGGCTGCCTTACACGGCGAGCATTATAAATACTGAAGTTAATCATTCCTCCAGCGGAGTCTGTAGTTTGTTTAAGGCTCTCCTCATTCACAGCATGTTAAAGATAGCAGCAATAACAATTTTATTGGCTGAACAGTTAACAGCTCCCTTGTCCTCGAGCCATGGAGGATGAAGGAGACAAACTGTGTAAAAACTACCAAAGTGCATATAAAAGTTAACCACTTACCTTTTTATAAATAGTAAACTTCTCTGTCTTTCTTTCCTTTTTTTGTTGCACACCAGTAGTAAAGTTGCAAACCTTTAAATGTAGGCAATTCATTCTCCATGGGTTAACAGCAAAATAAACAGCTCTGCAAGCCTCATTTTCTCTTTAAAAAAGTCACTTTATAAAAGAAGTTGGCCTTCGGTGTATGACTGAAGTGGGGAGTTCATGACCAGATGATTGATCTAATCAGAGAAATGGGATTTATGGTAAACACCACACAGTTTAATGGAAGGCTTTTAAATCAACAGGGAAAAAATTGCCCTTATAAATAAATGAAATGGACATTTCCCTTCAAAATAAAAGACGTGAACTCCACCAGGTTTTGATAATAATAATAATAACAATAATTATGGACCCAGACACAACAATCTTTAACCACTTCCTGTGCTCCGAGCTTGGCAGCACTAAATGGATTCCTCTCCATGTTCCTTTGACCTTGTGCTTTGACCCAGTAGGCTCAGCTGTTAAAACCCAACACCCCCTTGGAAATCACACAAATCCTTAACAACCTTCCCAAGGCTGTGATAGGAAAATGATCACACTCATCACCATAATTCTGATTCCGTCGTTCGGAGCCGCGTTGTGGTTTAGCAGGTGGAAGCGGGATGTCTGACCTTGTTTAAACCCATAAATCTAATCTAATCATCCATCATCTAGTCAATTATTTGTCATTTGTGTTATGATCAACTGCTTCAGGGGATGTGTTGTGTTCCAGGTTCCTCAACAGTCAATCTCAGTTTCCTCTTTGGGGAATGAAGCTGCTGCCCTCGGCTCATGTGAGATACTCTTTGTTCGACATGAACAGTAGACTGAGAGGTGCAGGACATAAAATAATCCTTTAAAATACTTTGTCCTGGATTTATATTTTTCAAAACATATAATGAAACTCCATCTGTGTTAAAACATGTCCCTGAGTGTTTAACCAGCACATCAATGAATAGTTTTTCTGCAGTAGTTTGTAGGACGGTGGGAAAAGAGGCATTAAGGAAGGAATATAAACTCAATTGGTCTATTGCTCAGGTGTACAAGAGGGTAAGTTATACAAATGCTGAAGCTGAGTTCAGTTTTCATTCTTTAATTCCTCCTTTATCTTTGTTCTTCCGCTGACTGCCTCTCAGCTTCTAGTCTGTCACAGTGAAGGGGCATAATGGGCCTGAGAAGATCAACCCATCTAAAGAGGGATTTGGCCCCTCTCACCTCAGAGAAATCCAGGCTGGGGGAGGCTCTGAGCTTCATAAATGTGCAGAGGTGCACTTCTTCAAGAGCTGTTAATATTCCTACCTTCTGTTGTCTGCAAAATCTTATCAAAATGTGACAGTAAAGATTTTTTTTTTAATTCAAAGCAATGATTCAAATAAAGTGTCTACCCAGCAAATGATAAACAGCATGCAGACTCAACAATAAGCCTAGTTTGGGTAACATTCTTATTAGATTATGTGTAATGAGTGTTTTATTGAGTATTTTGTCAATCCAATCAGACGGGTTATGATAACCTCCTTTAAAACAAAATTGGTTCCCTATTCTGTTTTCAGAGCGGTAAAATCCATAAAGCCAATAGAAAAGCTAAAGGGCCTGAGAGCCTTAAAAACATTACTCGAATCAGATTGTAGCCCAGAACCTACATGCAGAATGATGTTATGTTATGAGGGATTGATCAGTGAGTGGAGCTTGAAATAATTAGCAATGATTTCTGAGTGCATGAATGTGTGTTTGGATGAATTTTCTGGACTAGCTTGAATTTGTTTTGCTTTTATTATTTGACATCATTTGCGAACTGAAAGCATAAACTAGGAAATTGCCTAGTAGGAGACAGACATCTACTACTTTGTATTGGTATATATATATATATATATATATTTTATCTCATACATTTAGATAACTATCCATCCATCCATCTTCTGAAACCGCTTAGTCCTCCACAGAGGGTTGCGGGGGAGCTGGTGCCTATCTCCAGCGGTTAAGGGGCGAGAGGCGGGGGATACCCTGGACGGGTCGCCAGTCCATCACAGGGCCACACAGAGACAAACAATCAACCACACACCCACTCACACCTAAGGACAATTTACCAGCCCAATTAGCCTGACAGTCACATTTTTGGTCTGTGGGAGGAAACCGGAGTACCCGGAGAAAACCCACGCATGCACGGGGAGAACATACAAACTCCACGCAGAGAGGCCGCAGAGCCGGGACGCGAACCCACGACCTCCTTGCTGCGAGGCAACAATGCTAACCAACTGCGCCACCATGCAGCCTTTAGATAACTATCCCTTTAAAAATTGATATATGAAATGGTAATTAAGAAATTCTACTTAAAAATAATGTGTTGACTAAGGTTATTATAACTATTATTATAATCACGTAACTTTTTGTTTTTTTTAACAACTTTAATTTAGGGAAACATGCAGAGCCAAGACTACAGTGGATGTCAATCACCTTAAAACAAACTCTAAAATTTCATAGAAGTTTGTGCAAACACAATTTTATAAACCTTGATGTTAATTACACTTTTCACAGTCATATGCCAATTTTCCACCTGTGGACCAATCACCTGCAAAAGTTGTATGATGGGCCTGGTGCAAAATGAATTGGGTAGCAAACTGGGCTGCAGCTTTGGCAGTCAGATCCCCAGAGGCTAAAACTAGCATTTGGGACATGGAACATCACTTCTCTGGCAGGGAAGGAGCTGGAGCTTGTGGAGGAGGCTGAGTGGTAGATATAGTCCGACTTACCTTGACGCATATTGTTGGAACCCAAGTTCTTGAGAGGGATTGGACTTTCTTCTTTGCTGGAGCTGATCTGAGTGAGAGGCAAAACTATCAAGGTTATCATCTGATTCCTTTTAGTTTGTTTTGCTGATCATCTTAAAGCTGCACTTAGTAGATTGGTAAACAATGTAGCTTTTAACTTTTTTCATGCTTCTGAAAGTCATTCAAATAATACCGTACTTACAGACTGCTTTAAAGCCATACTCAGTAGCCAGGTAAACAATGTAGCTTTTAACGTTTTTTTTAAAGCCTCTTAACAACGTTCAAACATAGTATAGCCATAAATAGATTGTGGAGATTAAAAAAAAAACCCGAAAGAAGTCAATAAAGTGGTTGTCCCGCAGTTCTCTAAAAACTTCAGCCAATCCTGTCGTTCGGACTGAATGATAGGATTGGACAATCCAGCTGTCTGTCTACCACATTTCCTTACTGCTTGGATTGGCATTAATCCGCCCGGACACATTTTGGGGCAGAACATCCTGGAAGTGAAAGTGAAAGTAGAAGTAGGACAGAGAGCTGCTTAGTGCTTCCATTTTAAGATAAAAATACCAGAGTCCCCCCAAAAAAACATATTTTCAGCTAGAAGAAAACTAAAAACATTTGGAGGTGAAAAGAGGAAAAGCTGGGAGAACATTTCTGCGGCTTGAGTTAGACTCTGCTTTGTCACCTTTGCAAACCATGGTCCCATGTCGGCGGGAGGCTGGCGTAAGGATTTTACCTGACAGGAGGGGTGAGTTCACCGAGACGTGTTTCTGTAAAATAGCTAGCGAGACCTCATTTGTTTACCTGGCTACTGAGTATGGCTTTAATATTTGCCTATTACAAAATTTCATAATGCATATTCTAGCGTGTGTGGGGTTCTGTCAGGAAAGACACTAGTGATCCTGAACAAAAACCGAGCAAAAAAATACCATTTTTGTGCAAACTGTCAATACTTTGCTCATGACATGTCAAATCAAAAGTCTGCATGAGGCTTTTAGTTACAGAGTCCTTTTGATCTGCTGTGCTCACACAGTCGTCCTGTCTCCTCCCACATAACGTCATCGCCGTGATGTTCCATCTTTGGACATTACAATCCATAACATTGTATTTCCTGCCTGACATATTTTTGATGCCTCTGCTGCATTGACCACCATTATTTTAAAATTAGGGTCATAACTCTGCCTCAGTTGTCTGTTAACTCGCCCCACTTTTGATCCAGTCTGCTCCGAACAGCGCCGGCTTTACAAAATGCTAGCGCCCTCTGCTGTTACGGCTGTGTAATGACCCCAAACAACTATCAGCATGTGTCACTGGTTAGACCCCGATTATAAGACGACCCACCATTTTTATATTATTTGAAACTAAACAAACCTTGTCCTATATTTGGGACAATATGTACATGGTACCAGGTCGATGATCAACTTTGTAGTTGAATCATCTGACCTGTGGCTATTTATCAGATAGCAGGGGAAGATGCAGACCTGGTAGGTCAATGTAGTCATCAGTGGCAGTTCCTGTGGAGTGGCAGACCAGTGTGGTTTATAGGTTTAAAGGTTTATAAGTTAGCATTTGCATGAACATGTTAAAATAATTTTTCTGGTTCTAGCCATTGGTCTGTTCTTTATTTCTTCAATCTGAGGCTGTTCTTTTTTTTCAGTTAACATATTAATTTTTCATAACCTTCATAAAAGAAAAGCACACTTCAAAGCACATGAACTATCCCATTCAGCTTTTCTTTTAATCTTCTTCAATCTGCTCACATGTGAGTGTGAGGACAGCCTTCTTCACACAACACACACCCTTGCCTTAGATAAAGAATAAACATGGTAAATGTACTCATTAATTTAGCAAAACTACTTTGCACCATAGGATTCCTTCCACATAGTAAATACAGAATCTACAAAACCATGCCTAAGTGGGAAAAGCACCCCAGCTACATGCAGGGTGTGTTTATTTGATTAAAGCAGAGGAGGCTATGATACTGACAATCATTAATCACTATATACTAATTACCAGAAGGTTCTTTCATGTTCAGCTCAAAGATGTTAGAAAATGAAGTCCCTTGTCATTTGCATGGATATTCAAGGCAAAGGACAAACAAACGCTAATAAGGCCTGTCCCTTTCAAAAAGGAGTAGCTATGTAAACACACTCTGCACATCCCAGCTAGGTATAAAGTCCGTTTGCTGCATACATAAAGAGAAATTATGCTTAATTATCCCCCCCCCCCCCATTCACATGCATTTTAAAAAATTGACATGATTTTAAATCAAACCTTAAACACGAAACTTTGATGCAGAAATCTCATGCTTTTACACATATTTGGCATGTTAGTAACACAGCTGATACTGTGTGACCATGACTGAGTGGTACATATATTCCTTAAATAAATATGATCTCCCTGTGTCTGATGTAATAAACTGGGGGAATGCATTTATAAAATAAGCTCTGACTTGTTGGATGCATTCGGCCGATAGCCAAAGGCAACAAAGGAACATGAAGCAAAGGTTGTAATGTTGTTTACCGGGACTCAATCAAATAAGAAATGACAAACCACACTGTCCCGATTCTAAAAATTACACTGAACATTACCGGTTAAATTGCTTTTATTCTTTGTTGGAGTTCCCTCCTTGTTGTTGGGATGTTTCGTGGTGTACCAATGAGAAGTGGAAACAGCAAAGAGGCTGTGAGTGGCCCAAAGCAGTAAGCGTTGTGTTGATAACTTTAAACAGAAAGAAGAAATAATGCAAGAACATTACTCCAGTATTTTATGAAAATGATTTCCTAACTGTACAGGTCCAAATTTAAGCATTGTTCAAATGTCACATTGTTCTTTTTTTGTCTTTTTTTCTTTCCTATGAGTGCTGTGAAAGCATGTTGTGTTTTTGAAAAGCTAACTGGTTTATGGGATACAATGTGAAGAACATGAGATTTAGCCCTAGCGCTAACACACTATCAGCCGGGCTTTGGTAAGAGCAACAATAGCGGGGCCTCCACAATATCAAATTTTAGAATCAAGGGTTTATGAGCAAAGCTTTACCAGGACAAGAGGACCTCGGGGCCTTATAGCCTGAAGAAAGGCAATTACTTGTGTAGGTATTATTGTGTGATGGATTCTATTTGTTGGTGACCTGAAAAACATGGAGTATAATATACCATGTCTGTGGAAGCTAGTGGATCTACTGGTCAGGAGGCACTTTTTGAGGGAATTTTATGTAATCGGGGGGGCAGTTTGGAGGAAAAGAAGCAAAGGTGTACAAAAAGACAACATCCAGTTGTCTGTTATCTTGGGCTGCATTAACATGTGAATTGTTCCTGTTGGGGATCAATAAAGTCCCATCTGTTCATATTTCCATAGCCACAAGAATTAACTTTAATAAAACAATTAGAAAGCACTTCTGTCTTAATTTCATACAACTAGTTGTAGAAAAAGATTTCCTTTTGCCCTTTGTGCACTGGAGACACTGCTTATGTCAAAAAATTAAGTAGTTCTTACGCAGAATACAGTTTTACTCTAGTAACTTGTTAAATTTCAGCAGAGTAACTGTACTTTATACTTAATTTAGTTTAGTTCTTTTCACACCTCTGGCTAATGCTGTTCTAAATATTATAATGAAAACGATCAACTTAAATGTATTTTTATTATAAAAATGTCTCACATGTGTTTTTGTTCATCTGGAATTTGAACCAAAAAATGTTTCACAGAATCTTCAATATATAATAAACAGAAACATGTTGCAAAAGTTGGACTTGAAACAAAACAAGCACCCCCTACTGGCTGGCTGCAGTATGAGCTTTGAGTCCCAAAAACTCCATATAAATGAATCAGAAATTGTTCTGACTTGTTTAAAACAACAACATGCTTGTGTGCCGGTGAGTAAACAGGACTTTCAGCCTCACTTCTCCAGTGCACAGACTCTGGTTCCAAAATTACAAACTAATTCATAAGCAAACAAAGAAAGCAATGGCTGAATAAATAAATAAGAGAAACACATTTGAGATCCATAGCATGGAGGCATCAAGTAACCGACACATTGGTTTAATAATAACATTTCAGGAAGTTCAAGGTGTAAACGTGAGCAGATGGAGGCAGTGCGAAAGCCAAGCAACAGCTGAAACAAACGAGAGACATCTTGCCAGGGAGCTGCTGTCACTTTTCAACACACCGGATCAGGCAAGACAAGGGCAGCCCCACAGGGGGGCCTAACGCTCACTCCTCTCTTGAACCTTTCATTTCTCTTCATCATAAAGCAGAGAGCTGGTTTCTGTCATGCAGATGGTTGTTTATTCAAAAGTACACTGTAGAAGTTGTTAGAATCTGAATGTACAAATATTAACATGTGCATTCGTTAACTTTGGACCATTGGAATTATTTTTATTCTTTGAATTGTGTTGCAGTTCTTCACATGTGTATAAGGACTCGAATGAACATATAAAAACAATTTCAACACAATCACATAATTTACAGAACACAAATGACTGAGTTGTATTTTACTATTATTGTACTTTTTTGGTACATTAACATAAATTAAAACTGAAGAGTAAAATTCAGAATATTAAACCACAATCATATCTGACAATTTTTTTTTTCAAATAGAAATCAAAGTTTTGGATTGAGTTTAAGCATGTGCTACTCAGATCCAAAGTGCAACACCTTACATTATTGTCTTGCTCTAGTTCTTACTTATAACCACTATAAATTTGTGTTTTAAGCTTTTTTTTTTAACTGGCTAATGTTTATCTTTTGTTTAACGTCATCTGTTAAACTGTTCTATAATTTAACACCAGCTATTGAAATACAACAACTTTTCAATGTCTTTCTGAACAAAAACCTATAAGGGAAAATGTATGTATAATAAAAATAAACATATATTTTAATAAAATAACAGTGATACCTGTTTGTGTTTTTGTTCTGCCCTCATTTATTGAACTTTGTAAAGCCATATCTATTGAGTTCACAAAGCAATATTTGGTGTCAGGAGTATTTTTTTGTATAGATCATATGCTGAGAGATTTGGCAACTACTGGGTTAAATCGCAAAAACAGCACCCTAAGTCTTTAAATGAAAAAAATTTTTTTTTTCCTAAAGCCTTTATCTGATATACAAATATGTTAACTTAATTTTTCTGTCCTGCATTTCTGCTCAAGATTTAACATCTCTGCCTATTTCAGAGTTTACCATGAAGCCGTTCTGTCTCACATGGTTTTTCATAATCTCCACGCTGTCTGGAGAATTCTGCCAGGGCAGACAAGTACATTCTTCACTCTGTCACATGTTTTACACCACCTCTTCCCTGACCAGTCGATCCGGTCTCATCCAGGGCCATCTCTGTCATTGTACACTATATGTAATATGTCCCAGCAGAGCACCTGGGGAACTGGCAATGCTAACACCTGGGACACACACACACACACTGACACACAGCGGCCTCCCATCAGCTCTTCAGGTCCTGTAGGATAAAATAACACCCTGTGGAGCTGCTCCAATACCACCTGGGTCCCCCCCACCCCCGCCGCCTCTTTCTCTCTCTTTCTCTGCACCATCCCTCTGCAACATGGTCATGTCACTGCCAATCAGGCCCTGCTGTCACTGCACTGTGGTGTGGCGTGTATGTAAGGCAATTGCACTGCCTCACCCCTGCAGTGGACACAGGGAGGCAGAGTGATGGAGGCTGCCACCTAACCGCCTCTAATAGCACCTGACACAGCGTTACACGCAACTACAATCTCTGTGCCGCCCAGCTGAGTTCGGGTTAGGACAGGACAGGAGAGGAGAGGTGGGGGATGAAGGAGGGTAGAGGTTTGGGTGGGGCGTGTGCGCCTGGGGAAAGGATAAGATCAAATATGAAACGGGTAAATGTTAAAGAGCGTGAGCACAATATACAAAAATAAATGCAGATTTAATGGTTCTTATCAATTTGATTTGAAAATCAGTGGCAGAAAAAGGGAGACAAACAGATAAAAATGTGCTCTGCATAACCTTGCTTATTTATTTTATGACATTCAGACTGATTTAATGTAGCTTTTAAAGTCAATCTGTGAATAATATGTGTTGAAAAACCCTCTTACCCAATCCTTTTTAAGGTATCTTTCAGAAAACAACATATTTATTGTAAGACCATCACCTAAAACAAGGGAGGGTACAGATCTTAAGTGAAGATGACCCAATCCGCCTGTCTTTTTATGCCAACTGACACTGTTAGTGACCCCTGAGCAGATGTTCCTTGTAATAATCTGCAGTTGAGAGAGGCATGCGCACCAGGTGGAGATCCTGGGGTCCACTCCCAAATGATCCCCCCCCCCCCCCCCC
>SSNR01000335.1:254282-271298 GCA_006937965.1 Callopanchax toddi
CCCCCCCCCCCCCCCATATAAAACAAAAGGAGCTTTGAGGGATCGGCTTTCTGTGATACAAAGATCGGGGTGTAAGAGCCTGCAGAGGGGAGTACTTTTAATACAATTAGAGGTCTTTAGAGACAGGCAGCAAGGGATAAGCAGGCAAACAGGGCACTGACTGACTGACCGACTGCAGGGCTGACTTGGCAGAACAAAGACAAGGATGTTTGGATGGCTGCAGACAGTCTTTAAAAATACCTCAAAATGCACAGTTATGGATGGTGTCGAGGTAAAAGGAAATAAAGAGACGGAAATGAGAGAGATGCTGGAAGATATGCTGTAATATTTGTAAAACTATCTGGATCTGATTATAGTTTTGGAGGGTGGGACGAGACAGGGGATAGTCAGCGAAGCAAAGGAAGAGAGTCAAAGACAGAAGAGAGAGACTGGAGCCGCCTGAACCAAAGTCCCCTAAGCAAGGGCACAGCTCCTGTTACCGCCTGCTAATGGAGTGGGGCTATTTCAGTAGCATTGATTGACTGCTTTCTTCCTCTGAGCGAGCAACTTTCTCATATCTGAGGGAAAATGGATCATAAGCACCCCAGCAGACTAGAGCAAGCCATAGCAAAGAGAGGGAGATGATGTTGGTGGCACAAACAACCCTCTATGTCTTCTCCCTCATCCTCACCCTCATTCCCCATTTCCCCCTTTTTTATGTGAGTGTCTGGAAGCTTGGAGGTGGGGTGGAGGGGTTTGGAGGTGCAGGGAAGCTGATGTGAAGTTCTTCCTTAGACCTTTAGGGGGTGCAGTCATTCCACCTTGAAACAAATCAAGCCCCCACCTCCACTACCAACCACCACCCTCCTCTGCTTGGACAGAACTGTCAAATGCAAATTCTTCCTGGATGATTGTTTTCATTGTGGAGAGAAAGGGGGTAAGCCTGAGGTAAGTTTGACAGATTTCCTGAATAAGAAATGGGACGGGACATGAGAATTTATCTGACAGGTATACACGGCTGATTTGATACCAATGTGGAGGTGGATTAGCGGGTCACAGCCACTTTTTGTACCAAATTAATGATGGGTACTAATTAATTTGACAGGATGGGATGAAGAAGGGCAACATCGTGTGCTAGTGATGAAAGGATGGCCTGTGCCTCAATTAGAGTTTGTCTCAAAAAGAGCAAGTAGCTGACACTCATTATTTGTGGCGTACAAAAACAAATCAATCCCACTAATTTATTGTTGTATTGTTCACACATATATACTGTATATATGTATGTGTGTAATGTGTAAATTGTAAAAAAGCACACTAAAATTTACATAAATCAATTTAAAATAGATTACACCTCTTAGGAGGAAGCAAAAATCAAACCTTAAATTGGTCTCCTCACAAAAATAACACACAGACCCTAACAATCTCTAATGTCTTTAAACATCTACTAATCTGCTTTCAATGGCTTTCCAAGCCTAAGGCATGAGGCTGAATGTGAGTGTGTGTGTGTGGGTCTGTGGTGAATGCCTAATTATCTGATTATAAATGTTTATTCTAATGCATCCCTCTGGAGGACAGCGCAAAATACAGAAAAATCTGGGAGAAGAGCTCTAATTGGGACGAGGAACTCCTCTTCTCCTCTTTCATCGTCATAAAATCTAAATCTGTGATTTTAAATCATAATATGTTTTACTCCACCTTGACCCCTAGAAAACATTTACACAGGTGCAGGATGTAAAACTAAACTATCAAAATTATTAAGATTTTGTATGGATTTTCTGAACATTGATTTAAAACATAATTCATTCTGACATTTAATGAGAAGTTCAAAAACGTCCAGCCCTTTTTACGGTGGTGTTTTGGAGCTAAATTAATTCAGTACTCTAACAGAAAAGAAGGGAAACAAGATTACATTTCAGCAATAAGAAGTGGAGAAAAAAAGGGGGGGGGGGATTCTCAAAAGAAAGCTGCCTGTATCTGCTGGACTTTATAAAATATATGTGCCTGAAAAGCCATCAAAACATTTCCCCTGAAGTTGAAATTGTATTTTTATAAGCCCAGACAACCACAACAAATAGCTGTGGTGATTTTGATAAACCAGTTAGCAAGTGTGGATCAAGCCGTTCAGGATTTCAAAGGTGTGGCTTTGAATTCAGGCCCTTTAACCCCTCGGAAAACTTTCTTTCTTATTTTCCAATTCAAATTTTTTTAGGCATTACAGTTAGAAAAAATATCTATATACATTTCTGTCTAAGTGGCTGTGGTTTTAAAATATGGGCTCTGTCCTAGTATGCGGTGTTCTTATCCTGCTCTTGTGAGGGACGTGCTTAATAGGCTTCAACTACTATTGCCTTTGATCAAGTTTAAAGAGGAGCAAAAAGGGCTGTGTAGCTAATGCTGATCCCTATGGCTTTCTTTACACCCTGTGTGCTCTTGCTCCTGTACCTTCGTGCACACACACACACACATCCCTCCTTTGCTCCCACACACATATAACCTCCCCAACCGTGAGGCTACAAATAGCGAGCCAAGGTGACTCTATCGATCTCCAAACAACAGCACAAGAGACAGAAACAGGAAGACTGACTGTGAAAGTGTGCTTCTAAATGGACCGTCGGTGGGTTAAAGGTTTTTGATTTCTGTTCATGACCGTTGTTTAACGTAACCTTGTAACAGAACACTTTTTTGTTAGGCTTGCCAGAATCTAAACACACAACATGAATGTTTTACAATGCTATTTGATAGGAATAAAATGTATAGAAAACAATGTTTGCTGCATAATTTTCATAGTTTTAACATCCTGGTACTATTTATCTAAAAAGCAAATAGATGACCCTTCAGCTTATTGTGTGCTTTATTATTTCATTCATGCTTTAATGAGTTTAATGTACAATCAACATAAAGAAACTACCGTCCCCTCCTTGACTTAATGGCTATTTTGTCAATTTGAGTCCACATTATACACAAACCACAAAGAAGAATACAAGACATCATGCTCATCTGGGACTAAATCAATAGTAACCTGCTCTTCACTGGACGTACTTTAGTTTAGGTCAGCACTTGATTCTTCAAACATGTAAATTGATTGTCTGTCGGACATTGAAAATTGCTTTAATGGTCTTCTTTACAAACCTGGTTTGTATTGATTGTGTTTAATTTTGAGTTGCTTTCAAGCACCATCATTTTTATTTATTTGTATTTTGTTCTGATAAGTTCAGATAAT
Organism: Callopanchax toddi; assembly: GCA_006937965.1. Classification (NCBI taxonomy): domain Eukaryota; kingdom Metazoa; phylum Chordata; class Actinopteri; order Cyprinodontiformes; family Nothobranchiidae; genus Callopanchax; species Callopanchax toddi. Next base: position 257,482 of record SSNR01000335.1, read on the forward strand.
TGCTGACCTGATGTAGGACAAAGACATGTTGACACAGGGTGTGTATAAAGGTTTTAAACTTCCATTTGCTGGGATGATTTTTTCTTCATTTTTTCACAGTTTTGAATAATTGTGTATGATTTTCAGTTTTTTTAAATATTTTACACCCGTATAGGTATTATAAGATAATTAAGCAAAAACGTGTTTATAATTTTTGAGAAATCAACATGTTTTGTTATCAGCTAAGTAAAAATAAAAGAACAGTTTCTCTCTACAAGAATTCAATGGTTTTGTGTGTCAACCCTGTTGTGTCCTCATTGTCTCTTCTTGTCTTCCGTCCTTCCTGCTAGCGGCTGCCGCTGCTCTTCGCTGCCAACTTGTGTACTTCTCTATCCTGAATCCCATGCGATGAAAACGGAGGACGAGAGACACCGAGTGAAAGAAAGGGAGAGCGAGTGACAGGGTGAGAGGGAGAAACCAGGGGGAAAAAAGAGAGTCTCCAGGGGAAGTGAATGGTTGGAATGCGCGTTGAGGTTCGGTGAATAAGCTACACACTGGGCTGGGCGGGGGGGTTCTGAAGGTATTGTGTCGAGGCAACAGGGGTCACAGTGGCTGTGACTGACACCAAAACAACATTTCATGGCAGACGACACTGGTTGCAGGCCGTGGCCAGACCTCTACTGGTCCAGCACACCTTGAGTAGCTCCAATCATTTGGTTTTATGGGGATTCTGTAGATTTTAAAAGTCTGTGAATTTTTATTTTACCTTTTGGCTTGATGCAGAACAAAGTTTCTATTTGTGGGATGAAAGTTCAAAAGTTACATAATCAAAAATCATCACATGAGTGTAAATATCTTTTTAAAAAAATGGTCTCTGAGCTGCGATGGTTGTCTGTCAATATGCACTACAAAGATATTGTGCATGAGGTGTATTTAAGATGAAGCATCTCTTCACTTAGTGCTGTCCACACAAAAAATATCCAATATTTTTACTGTTTCTCCCTTGTGTCCACAAATAAATAATGTCTTCAGACACCCCCACAAAAAATGGCTGACAGCGTCAGCGTAAAATATCCTTGTAATGTCACAATTTTATTTGAAGCTGCCAAAATGCAACTCTTTGAAAAGGATGATGTCATTGTTCCATCTACGTCTTCATCTTTTGTTTACAGTTCAGACCCAGCATGCAGGCTTTATGCTCCGTGCCTCGTTTCCTGTTTTTGGTTTATTTTTAAGATAGTGTTGCAGCACCACATACAGGCCTGGAGTAGTAATGACAGTGTTCTGGATCATTTTGGGTGTTTTTGTATGGATGAAAACATTTTTTGAAACATTGCCCAATTTCTGAAGTTATGAAGTTAGTTTTAACGATACACTGATACGGCAAATTTGACTTCTTTTTGTGCAACATAAACTATTAAATATTCTCATTCATTTTCTCTGGTCACACTTACTGCATAAAGATCTGGAAATACTTTTAAAAAAATGATTAAAGGCCTGACAAAACAAAACAGTGATATGACTTTTACCTAATCATCTGCTTTTAATGGAGCTATCTTTTCTGAAGCCACAAGACAAGATAGTGAAAAACACAATATGGAACCCTGTTTGTGAAGTTTCTCCAAGCCTGAAGCTTCCTTTGCTTCCTATAGTCATATCAGTTCCTTTTAATAGCAAGCTAGCTGGGTGATGGTATAATTAGACAGCTAACATCTATTTTAGGAGTCTATTGAGCTTTCTAATTAGCAGCAGATTAATGGGCAGCGAAGGCTGAGCTCCACAACGCCAACGCTGGTGACCCACTGTTACCTTCAGCTGTGCACCGCCCAGGGGCGACGAAGACGGGTGGACTGGGGGTTGTGGTTTCAGACCCGAGAGGCCATGAATGTGTATGTGTGAGTGTGTTCATGAATTGGGGCAATGGCTGTGAGCTTCAGGGGTTGAAGGTGAACACGGTGTTTGAGAGGTTTTGATATTGTTATAATAGTTGGAACCATAAATGAAAGGGTATCAGGCCAGTCTGGGGTTAGGTCAAGGTTTCTTCTTAGTGTGTGTGTGTGGGTGTGGGTTTTCCGAGGGAGTGTACCCTCAGGTCTTTTACAGACACTGTGAGGCATTGAAAGTCTCACTCCAGGGGTGCCGAAGCACTAATTCTAATTATCACCAGATTACAGAGATAATGGGAGACCCCGCTGTCAAGAATCTAACACCTCTCTCTCAAACTGTTTCTCCACTGCTCTTTCTCTCCCCATCTATCCATTTTACAGCCCAGCAGTCACTGGGCTTTGGTAAGAAAAGTGTTCGGGGAGAGAATGAGGTGCAGAGTGAGTAGTTTTCAGAGTATTAGAGAGGCAGAGTGGGTGAGGAGATTGAAAGAGGACTAGAATTGACAGGAGGGTGAACGTGAGTGAAAAAGTGGAGTTTTAACTCTCTCTTTAGAGAGAGTTAGAAAGATATAGAGAACGATTTAGTGATAAAGAGGGACTGCAAGGTGAGAGGGATAGGTGAGCACGATGGGGACGAGAGAGGAGAAATCTCCCTCCTCTGCTTTTATAACTCACTGCAGCAGCTCAGCCAATCACATGTTCTGGTTTTCTTTCACTAACGAATTCAAATGAAATGTCACTATTCTTATCAGCCTTTATAAATGCATGAAAAGTGAATAAAAACCTGATAAGTTTTAGTTGAGCATGTAATATCAGGTTATCCATAATTTTTTTTTTCTTTGTATAACAGGCAAGAGGAAAACAAACTTTCCTGAACCTGCAAATACAGGTAACATCCTTTAATTAAACCTATTAAAACATTTATCTTCATCTTAATTAAAGGACAAAAGTTTGTTGTTAAACTTTTTTTTTTCTAAAATAAATCTGCCCTTACCAATGTTTTATTTTATTTTTAAACTTAAGCATATTTCTTTTCTTAAAGGCTGAATAGAATTAGTGCAAAACTGAAATAATTGTTATTGATTGACGGAAAATGCAGTGATTTAAAATTAAAAGAAAGTCACAAAACACTTAAATTGCTGGTCAGATTATTTTGAAAATGCATCAGGAAAGAAACAGTAGAAGAAGAAATGTATCCATAACGCCTTTCAAGACATGACTCATAATGTGCTTTACAATTAGAAACAAGTGAGACAAATAGACACAGAGCTGACAACAGAAACATGAACAGAAAAGGGGACCTCAGAGCACAGAACTAGTCTAGTTCATGTAAAATCCAGTTTAAAGAGAGGTTTTGAACACTGAGTCCACTAATCTCAGGCTCAAGGGGAGAGAGCTCCAAAGTCTAGAGGCCACAGCAGCAAACGCTTTGTCTCCTTTAGATTTTAGTTCTAAGATTTTCAGTGTTGCAGGAAAATAATATAGACTTTAAAAATACAGCACAGAATAATATCTCTAAAGTCTAAACCTGCTATTTCATTACTTTCTGACCCATTTCACACTGTACAATAATGTTTTTAGGCACATAAATCATTGTGAATTTTTTAACAGCTGTCACTACTTCTTTCCTTTTTTAGTGATAAAAATGGATTTTTCCCATTATTAAAATCACTAAATTCATATGAGGATAATAAAAACCTTTGGGGATGCACTGTGTAATATGCTAAGATGGAAATGTTTTGCAGTAACGTGAGGTATAAGGTCAGGGAGTGTCTCCCTGTGGAGCAGCAAGTGAACTGATTCTGTGCCAAATGGCCAACACCACACTGTTCTGCCAATCTGTTGGAGTTTGGCACTAAAATACACCTGCAGATCTTCTGGAGGGCCTGCATGCGGTGGCTGCTTTATCATCACGCACACCAATGGATTTCAAAACTTTTAATTGGCGAGGCAGATTTCCATCATTCCCGCTTCCAAAGCTAATGTTTCCAACCGCTCCGTGCACATTTGAAATCCAACATCTCGTTTCTGGGTAAGCTTATGTGTCCGTTTCCCACTCCACAGAGCTTACAGTTAGGGCCATATCAAATGGAATTACTGAACACATAAAGTCAAATGTCAAGAGTTGTGCACTCACTTTAAATGACTCTTCATCACTCTGATGGATTTATTGGGGTGGAGAATCCTTTTTTTATTCTCAAATGAATCCGTTCAAGACTCTGATAGGGGCCATAAAGAATGACATATTTATCTTCAGGCTAGGTGGTTTGACAAGGACAGCCACGGTGAGTTATTACAGTACACAGGATGGGGGCTTGGCTCTGCTAGATGTTTTAGGAGGACTCTGCTGTGCTGCCCAAATAACCACGTCTTTATAAGACAGTAATGTATGTTAAGGTGTTCTGTTCATAAAACCGCCAGGATAACTTTTTTAAAAGTTATGAACATTAGAAAAATTATTTTCCCTGAAATATGTGTTAGAACATTCAAACCATTTCTCCCAAGGCCTTATTAGTTACAGTTTTATTGTGACCTGCAACATAAATCCTGTGCGTTGCGGCATTTTATCACTGTTTGGAGTTTATTATGAATCTTAGATCATTTTCCTTACTGGGCACGACGCTGCAGTCTGACTTTCTATAAATCACCTCCCCTTTAATTAAACAAGCAGCAAAGCAAGCACCAGTTTCATTTAGAGAATTAAATATTGAATATCAGTGTGTGTTATTGGAATTCCATATCTATTCAATATCCAGGAAATATACTGCGCCTGTTTTATATTTCTCTGTCAGAGCAAAGCTGCACCATTCTGACTGAGAACTATATACATGGCAGCATTCAGTTTTAATTTATTAAAATAGATTTGTCACACTGATCGCTACACAGTCAGTACATCAGTACTTTGTAACAAAATAACCCCAATCAGGGGTTCCCAAGCACCAGACCAAGGACTAGTCCTGGTCCATAAATCATTTAGGCTACACAGGAAAGAAAAAAGATTAAAAAAAAAAAACCCTCAATTTAAAAAACAATGTATTGACTTGCAGGATGTGTCATTTGAAAAATGTATTACTACTTATATTATAGTGTGTTTACTCATTACATTTTTTAAAAATAATTCTATATTTTTTCATGTGCATTACCTCCACCTTTTATATTCTTACAAATCTAGTCTGTGATACAAAACAAAGTTGGAGACCACTGATCTAAATACATATTTTCATGTGTTGTATCAAAATATTAGATGGTTAGTGATTTTATTCAAATATTATATTATACCTGTAATTTATGCTACTTAAAATGTGCATTTAAATACTTCTTTTAAACCCCTTTAATATTAAAGTTTTTTTTCCCTTTTACTTTAGTTCCCAGCATGCACTTCACTACAGTATCCATGCTGCATTGCAATCAGCAGGTTTTCATCAGCCTCTGCGCAGTCACTTGTTTCACCATATTCTCTGTACAGTACATAAACTGCTGCCCTCTTCTCACATCACAGAGGGGGAGACGAGGAAATGGACTTTCCCATTGTGCCCCGTGCTTCAGAAGAATGCTGCGTTTGTCATTTATGTATACATATTTCAAAGGACTGCTCCTGTAAAGCAATCCACCAGCATTCTTCTTCCCTTCCTCGATTTGTTCTGTGGGACCGCTGTGTTGTCTGCTGCGGCATGTGGAGCTTGAGCTGGGGAGTTAAATGGATTAATTACCTTTAAGGTCCTTTAGCGTCTTTTATTTCACAGACAGACTCACTGGGGGCTTTTGAAATGCCCCCATCCCCACCATTCCTAATGACATAATCACGTAATTAGGTGATTTTCAAATGGAATCGCTATTTAAGTAGGGGGTTAATTTTCCTCCAAGCCCATTCATCTGATTTACTGGGTCACTAGTTCCTACAGTTTCAGTTCAGAGGGACACTGGAGGACACTAGATGACAAAACCTCTAAGGAAAACGCAATATTTGACATGAGAACTGTATTAAACCCAACTGAAGTCAATGATAACTGTATATTTTTTGTAAGTAACGATGTCTTAGTAAATACATAATTTGCTTCTGTCATTATACAATAAACTTTTGATGTTTACTGGAATCTTTCAAAAATAAAAGTTGTGTGAGTATGGCCTAAAAATAACCTTCTATGCCAACAGAACATCCCATAAGCAGTCATTTTTAAACATGCATTGTGTGAATAAAAGCGAATAAACAGGATTTGTAATTTGTTAAAGAACGTTATTCCGGCTTAATGTCAACGCCAATCAATAGAGAGAAAAAGGGAGGTGATGCCTGGTTTCCCGAGCAGCAAATCTCAAATAAAGATTTCCCCCATTCTTTGAGATTCTGTGGTGACACGGCTGAAATGCTCTCCTCATTGACTCCAAACACAGGTCCAGTGCTCACGAACACTTGGGTCAGCGTGGAGCAGTCTAATATGTTATGTGAAACAAGAAGGTGTCCTTTCATTCACTCTACTGTGGGCTTTCATGAGAACAATCAACAGCTCTCCACAGCAAGAAGGCATGAGGAGCAGCTTCTGTCTCCTCTCAGCCATGGGAGGAGAAGAAATCAGATAATTAAATGTGAGAAAGAGGGCAGTAAGAAAAAAAGGGGATGGAACTTTATGCACGGCTACCTTCTTGAGGCTACCTGCTCAGGCGTGGAGCTAGCGAGCAAGCTAGCCATGGCGGAATATAGCAAGGGCCCTGCAGCAAGGGGGGGGGAACGGTAACAGAGCAGACCGTGACAAAAACGACTGCACGGCCCCTCAATGCTCCACCTGGCAAACACAGACGGTTGTCAGGGACTGGCAAGTCAGGCATGTCCTCTTCGAGTGGCACCACGTCCATCAGAGCCTGCTCTGAATGGGCCCTCTTGCTGTTTGCGTGGCCTGAGCTCCAATGATATGCCTCACATCCTCAGAAACTCTATGGACCGGTTTCACTGTCAGAGCAATGGGAGGAGAGCTGTTGAGTTGCAGGTATTGTTGGGGACAGATAATGGCAGAGAGAGGGGAAAGTGTTAAAAATGATTGTGTCTCTGTTGGGGCTCAGTGTAGAGATCTGTGGACTGAATCACATCATAATAAGGAAGTGAAGCAGAGCAGATCCACCTTAAAAAAGACAAAAAAAATCTCTTTCAATGAGGCATTACATGGCAGCCATGTTTTGTTCTTCTGTTCAAACGTGAAAAACGAAAAGGTCAAATGGAAAAGTTAAAGGAATAAAGATATGGGAAATCTTACAAACCACTTTTTTTTTATCCTTAATGAGCTATAAAACCAAAATAAACAATTTAAAGTTTCATTATTATAAATATTTGTAAAATGTGGTTTTGCCAAGATTTGAGAATTTTTTTGTAAATTTGTGTCATTCTCGTATCTTAGCTTGAGATTAATTTAAAGCCATGTAACTTCTGTTTCAAATTGTATACACCTACCTTGAACAACTCAACCTCCTAAACAGGATTAGTACCTTCCTGAAAGATCTGCCATATAGAATCTATAAGTGTCCTCTGCCTTAAGCTAAGGATTAATGACACTGGTGTCATTTCTTTTCTTGTGATCTTTATTTCCAATTAATTGCTCTTCCAGTGCTGATAAATGAACTAAATCTTTAGTATTTGTGTGTTTCTTGTGTTTTTTTCTGGGTCTCATGTGTATACAAATACCCCTGCTGAGGGTTACTGATAGGAGAGCTTTCTTTACTCTATTGGCAGAAAATCTAGTTGTCCCATCTCTCTTAGCAGATGTCTTTCCCCAAGCATCTGTTTGTATTAGTACTGTAATTGCTGGTGATAATAAGCCCATTGATTCAGTATCTAAGGAAATAGTCAATCAGGGGAGCCCATTCGTCTTACTTTTCTTGACACTTTTCCCCTCTAGCTAAACAGACAGTGCCAGAGCCTGGGCTTTGTTGACTGAATTGGAAAAGCAGACTGTGGTTGGTTGGGAATAGGCAGCCTGTCGACTCTGAGTGAGTGATGGGGTCGGTGCAAACACACCGGTGACCCGATGGCCCTTACAGGAGGCCCAGGGTGATAGATGTGTTGATTTGTTTATAGAAGCCCGAGCTCATCCTCTGTTCTTCCTCTCTGTTGTTTCTCTCTTAAACTTTATCCATTTACTGCTTCTCTGTGTCTTTGGCTCCATTTTCATGTCGCCCTCCTCAAAAAAATGCAGCCAAATTATATCTTTCAATGATATTGTCCACAAAATATATGTGCTGCTTTTAAATGCACTCAAATTGGCTACAAAAGCACAGAAAAAATACCAAAGTTTAATTAGATCTTTGTGAATAATAAATCCTAAAAAACTGACAGCTACTTTTACCTGAAAATGACCCATAAAACTCATAAAAATGCCTAATTGCGAACATGCATTTTAGGACAATAATGTCTTGAGTGATAACATCGTTTTCTGTTAGTAAAATTAAAAACCTGTTAACATTCAGGTTCAAACTGAGAGCACATTACTTGGCCTGCAGTTAAATGCATTTCCATTAGTTTCTCTCCATAAACCAGTAGCAATCTGGAAGGTAAATGAATTCTAAATACCTTCAAAAGGTTGACTGAGAATGAAAGTGAACCATGTCCCGTCTAGTTAATAATTGTCCCATTCAGTGTGCTACGTGTCCAGCTCTACGACTTCAGAAGCTGTAATACTGTCAGAAATAAATCACTGAGCGCCGGCTTAAACTAAATGTGTTCATTGGTAGGGGTCAAAGGTCAGAGCCACCCATTACTCTGTACTGCCAACTGATCATTATTGCTGTGTCAATGATGTTACAAATGAGACTTTGTGATGAATCTTTTCCCACGACTTCAAACTGAATGACTCTCACAAACAGGGGGAATCTTAAGGATCTTAGTTGTCTTATTCTCCTAGAAATGGTGTTATAAACCGTGCTCCATTTGATTTGAAAGTTTAAAAAAACTCTGGTGTGAAGTTAAAACAGATAAAGTCTCTACAGGTGCACAATTAGTAAATGTATAGAAATCTTCAAATACAGTCAAGACAAAAAAAAACTTTTCCTTTAGATTAAGAAAGAAAAACTGAAAACTAAATGCCTCTTTCCATAGGCGTCTGCTCACACCCATCCATACACACACCTACACACTCAATCTGAGGCGAGGAAAGACGAGAGATTCTTTACGGCCCATCACAGTGTAAGAAGCGGGTTTTATGGAGACCGTGTCTTATTATGCACGGCATCTGAAAACTGCTGTAAATTAGCAAAACATATGGCGACTTAATGATATCAATGAAGTGACCATGAGGGCTGCCTGGGAGCAGCTAATCTGTTAGATGCAGAGCGGTGTTGCTTGCTGTGTCCCACTGTTTCCTCTGACTGATAGAACAAGCCAGCGCTACGTCCATTAAGATCAATACGCCAGCCATTATGATTGTAAAAAGCACATTTACCAGGGTTGTCAGGCTCATTATTGCAAGCAGATGGCAGCCCTTGCACTTACAATCCTAGACAAGGAAACCAGTGACAAGACTTCAAATTAGAATCCATAATGCTTATCTGTGGCCTGTTGGTTCAGTGGACACACAAAAAAATGCTTTATACACCACAAGATAATGAGTATTGGACCAAACTCCTCAGAGTACTGCACAGCTTTGTTGTACAAATGTTTAAACTGCAGCCTTTGGCATAAATTCTAACACCTACACACTGCAAGCACATGCAGCCTACAGAACATGTATTTTATGATATTACTACACAAAACATACTGTAGAATTCCAACACTATGCTTGTTATCACACGCAATGTTAAAAATCACAATTCTTTGATTGTTTTACTCCTGTGCATTACTATCTTTTTTTCTAAGTCATGCTTTCTGGCAGTTTGGATTTGTGTGGAAAAGTTATTTTGTTCAGGAGAGGGTGGATCTATAGGAGTGTGAGCGCAGTAAAATTATTAACAGTTTAAAGGCTCGAACACATCCAGATAGGTCTTAAAAACAATTTTTTCCTCTGAGAAAACATTTCTTTCTTTTTCCTCTCACTTCTGACCCTGTGGTGTCCATCCTCAGTGCAGTGCAATCAGATAACTGCTCCAACCTGCTGTACTTCATCAGCGTGTTTCAGCCAGCATCTGATTATTTCAGTTTCCACTGAGAATTTGATGCTGAGAAGGAGAAAACAGCAGGAGGACTAAAGGCACAACATGCATTTGTTTAGTCCAATTTTTAGGTTTGTTCTGTTCTATTTTCTATGAGAGTCATCTTGAATTGGGTTGATTCAAAACTAATAATCAGTGGATCATACAGATGTGGGATCTTTCTCAGAATTTCAAAAAATTCTGTCCACTGCTTCATGAAGTGTTTTGATAGCATTGCAAACAAATAAACACAAACACACACACACACACACACACACACACACACACACACACACACTTAGACACAAGCAGAACTATCATCATCCTTCTTTTGCTATTCATCAGTTGACAATGTTTAGCATCATTGATAAAAGCAGATACGGGAACTTCAACCATTATTTTTGTGAGAAACAAAACATTTTTTTAAATTTGTCACAGTAAAAGCAGTTGGTCTTTTAAGTTGAAACACACCAGCTAAGTATTGTTCAGAAGGATGGATTGTATCAGACACAGGCAATAAACTAATTCATTTACAATTAGGGTTGGTTTTATCAATGTGTAAATTATTGGTAACATAGTATTACCAATAAGCAGTGAGACTGATCATATTTTGTATTTTTCAACTCATTTGCCCTTTTCCCATCCTGCACTCATCTAGGTTATAGTTTTTTGGGATGTATCAATAGTACTTTTGGGGGTTTCATGGATTCAGATAAATGCATCCTTGTTTACAGTCGGACCTCAGATGAAGCTAAAGAGTTTTCAGCAGCTGTATCTTTCTCAAATTGATCCTATATTTTAAATTTCAAATGTTGTACTTGGATGGCATTAATCCATCTTATTGATGACATAGAAAAAGTACAGCACAAACCTATGAGTTATATGTACTGAAATGGCTTAACTGGCTTCACATGATACTGTAGATGTATACTGGTACTGAGTCTAAGATCTCTACGTTTGCATAGCGTAAAATGAGGCATTGTGCAACTCTGAATATATCATTTACAAGAACCAGCTATTGGACCATAAAAGAAGCTGGATTTAAACTAAAGCCAGATCAGATCTCTATCATGAGATTCTTCAGGAAGTTTCAAACTTCAGGCTTTCCAATTGTTTCCTAAAATTCAAAGATTCTTCTTTACTGCTCTGGCAGAGTTTGGCTTTGACAATGACCAACAATAATAGCTGCTATTCCCTGATTGGCTCTTGTCAAGTCTTGCTGATCTAACTGATTGAAATTCATGTCACATCTTTTTCCATAAAGTTTTGTTGGTAAAATTCAACAGTTTGAACAATTTTGACTCATAATGTTGAGATAACTGCATCATATTTTCTAAGAACCATTTAAACCTTGATGAGTGCAGTCACTCCCAACATGGAGATGTTAAATAAGTTACAATAAATAAAATAAATTCAGTTTCCACCAGGTGAACCTGCTCTGACTTTCAGGGGAAGTTAACTCCAGCATCAGTTTTTCATCTTAGCTTCTCTTTAAAGAGGAAGTCATGCTCTGCTCTTGTTCATCCTGCGCTATATCTCCCTCCCCCTAGACACGCCAAATAAATGGCTAAAAAGAGATCTACTTAAAGCTGTCAGAGGGTGTCAGAGCCAACAGCCGGGCCATTCCGCACGACCTACTCCCTGACCCAGCTCTTTTCAGGGGTCACTTGTAGGCTGCCTCTGGTGGGAGCGCTGGGTAGCCATGCACTGAATGACAATGTATAAACATATGAATCACTTTCTCCCACTTGCTCTTTTCCGACAGTCACAGAGGAGCAGCTTCACGAGACTGCAGCCTTTACCCTCATTTACAGAGAACACATGCTTTGATGTGAGATGTAAGAACGCTCAAATGAAAGTGTTGAAATGGCCTTATATCCTCAAATCCTTGAAATAATGACAGAAACACAATAAATCCACAGTGCTGCAAGACTAATTATTGATGTGACCTGCTGAACTGACAAGGTTCTGAAAGTGCACACATTATATTTTACCCACCACTAACCCAGATACATAAAATCCATAATTGGCAAAGATATTAGCTCATAATTACTGACCTCCTCTCATAGGAGATTTTGAAAATTCACCCACTTATTACAGCACAAGTGCTAAATTATTCCACTGCTTTGTGTTAATCGTGATAGCGGAGTCATAAGGGCTCGGCCCCAAAGCAAAGTTTTAACATTAATGCCCGACTTCTCATCCATATTAAAAGGAGCCTTTAGTGAAGGAATCATGTATGTCTGTGGGGAGGTCTTAATGAGGGAAGAAAGAGGTGTGGAAATGACTTGCACTTACGTATGTATTTGTACATATGTTTGAAAGCTGGTTTTGCAGCTCTTTTTTCTAGTTGTTTGTATAGAGAACCATCTATTTCTAATTATTGACTGATTGCATAAATTCTTTTAAACTACCACAAACGGTAACCCGAGCAACACATCAGCTAAAGGAACGGAGATCAATAAAAAATAGATTACTGGTAATACTTGAAGAAACCAAAAAGAAAATGTAAAGAAAAATGAAGAAGAGGTGAAGAAAAATGAAAGAGGGGAGAATATGCCGGTTGGCCACTAGTGAGGGGGGCCTGAGTTTGACAGATGCTTTCAGTGATGACCATCTGCCCCGAACAGCAGAGGTGCTGAACTGCAGGTTTTAAAGCTGCTCCTTCCAACAGCTCCAAATGAAGCAGAGGAGGGGACCTCTGGACAAAAGGTTATACCAGGAGAGGAGAGAGGGCCACGCCACCTCTGTACAACTTTAATTTATGATGGATGAGATTGGAGGAAAGGTCAGGTGGTGATAAATATGAGAGCGTCTGTCCCAGGAGGTCATCAATTATGCTGCGGATTCTAACTTTCGATCTTGCGGGCGAAATGGATCTCTTCGTTGTAAGAAAACTATCTCTCAGAAAATTGGAGTGTATTAATCAAATTGGTGAGGAAAAGAGGGGGAAGAGCGTGTGTGGGATGAGTAGAGGTGTGTGTGTGTGTGTGTGTGTGTGTGTGTGTGTGTGTGTGTGTGTGTGTGTGTGTGTGTGTGTGTGTGTGTGTGTGTGTGTGTGTGTGTGTGTGTGTGTGTGTGTGTGTGTGTGTGTGTGTGTGTGTGAGTTGGGGGGTATAAGATCTGGAGTCTAAATCTTGATCCACATCAAATTTGGGATGGTGCAAATTGATTTCTTTACAAAGTTTTCAAAAGGTATAGGCATGGGGAGTAAACAGAACCAATAGATATAATATCTTAAGGATTTACACAACCTTTTCCAAAAATGAGATTTCTTGTAGTTTTCAGAGTCAAAATCTTTCTTTCAGCGATCAGCGCAGCAAAATGCAATGGAAGGAAATTATGTAAAACTGTAATAATGCATTTTTTTAAATACACTAATGATGATAACTAAAAGGTAAAAGCAGGAAACACAAAGTGAAAAATAAAGTTACAAGTTACTTGAAAAAAAAGATGGCAAAATATTGACCCTTTAGCCTCTGAATGAAGAAAAAAAATATCTGTTTAATTTTTTGCTGGTAAAAAAACCACTGTGAAATAAAATTGATATTTGGAAATAATTATTATAAAGTAATAATGTTACATTTTTATTTAAACATGCCTAACTTCTTGTAAAAAGTTTCTTGTTTGTGTTTTCAGTTCAGAACATGCAGTAGTTTAATTGCTAATTAAATGGTCAAAAAGTAAAATGAGGATTCCCATACATTTACATTTAATTTGGGTAGATAATGTTTCTGTGTAATGCTTGACCACTGAGTTTCATAAATTAAATAAACAAATAAATAAAACATCTAGCTTGTATTTATTTATGATTTTCTCTTCTTTTTTTTTGGGGGGGGGGGGGGG
>SSNR01000335.1:271308-281504 GCA_006937965.1 Callopanchax toddi
GGGGGGGGGGGGGGGGCGCTAAGCAGTATCATTATCTATATTTTTTTTATTTCTACTTGGCAAATATTAAAAACCTCCCATCAAAATAAAGAAATTTTAATCCTCTACACACCAGCCCATGCCTTTACAGCTCCTAACAGCCTTTATTTCTATGAAACCTCCCAGAGAAATGGCTTAAATTCCTTCCTAAGGTAATGAAATACAGAAGTCTCTTCTTAAAAGCATCAAAAGCAACAACAATGAGATCAGAGTGGCTGACCTTTGACCAAGGCCACCGTCCTTTTATCATCTCAGTCCTTGCCCTTTTCTTCCCGTTGGCAAAACACTGCTGCTCCAGGAAAAGTTATTAGCCTCCCTCTATTGTTTCACAAACGCAGGCCTGTAATGTAGAAAAGATCGCAGTGATTGTGGGACAAACTGACGAGGACAAGAGACAAAAACCAAAGAAAGGAGAAGAGAAGAAGAAGATATGGGTTGATGAGACTGAAGTAAAAGTCCTATTTCTTTCTTCCTCTGGGTGTATATCAAGGCAGAGCTGAAGGAGTAATGGTCTTTTTATTCAGCTGACAAGAAGCCAGGATGTCAAGCTCCCTTCCAATCGATGAGTCTCCATTGTCTCCTCGCTGGCTCACGTAAACCAAAGAACCCTTACGTGAATTATCTGCTACAGCCCCAAACAGCTGTTTTCAACACAGCTGAAAGATAAAGCAATATATTAGTGGGGGCCTGTGTTGCTGTGGTGACCCCAATAAAAAAGATTACCCTTTCCACCTCAATTTTCAGCCGCCAGCAGCATTATGGTTTTTTAATTGTGGCCCCTGCTTGTTGTTTTGTGAACAAATGGTTTGTGCATTTGGATTTGGTTACAGGCAATGTAAAAAAACATGATGCAAAAATATAAAATAAAAACATTGAAAAATAATAAAACCTATAAACAAATAATGAGGTCAATTATTAACTTTTACCAGAGTTGGGGTTACTAGTAATTAAACTTTCTGTATAAAAAGATTGATATCTATTTCTAAACAGGTCAAATATAGTTCTCTTTGAAACAAGAGAAACAGGGGTACACACAATGTTGTCTGTCCCAGTTCCTAAAAACATTGACAGATTCACTTTTAATTGCTTATCTCTCCTCCCCACCTGCACAAGTCTTTGTTTGCAGGAGGGTGACATCTTAGTTGTTGGGCATCCTGCAGGAAAAAAAAAAAAAAAGCAGTTAAAATTCTCAGGTTTCATAGAGAGAGAAGTGACACATAAAAGCATCAAATAAAAGATTCTCTTGCACTTGAGCAAAGATGTGGGGTGCAGGATGGTTGAAATCGCCACCACCCAACCCCCCATCCAATCAGCAAAGGAGAGCCGAGGTGATGCAGCGTGGGGGCTCCCGTGTCCCAGGGTGTGGTGTAGGGGTCTTCTAAATGTGCCATGTTGTATTGATCCATATGATCTTTCTAAAAAAAAAAAAAAGCCAGACAAGCACTCACACAGCAACCCAGCTGAGTAAGGCCTATCGCTCCACCACAAAGCTAATCAATTGTCTCTGTATGAAGCAAAGTGTTGTCCACATCAGTGTTTTTGTACGCCCTTAATCTCCTCTAGGGAGTCCTGTGGAAGCAAGATGCATCATCATGGATACTATACACGTAAATGAATCAGCAGACTTTTGTTTTTACAAATTAAATTATGTCTTGCAAAACTTTTAGTCATAAAAGCAAAAAACATCTGTAAACATTATGTGTCCATTTTATTAGACAATATCCTCAATGTGTTTGTCTGATATATTGTTGGTGTAAACGTAAGGTTCATTACTTCAATTTAAACGACCCTAACTTATGAAAAGTGATCACTCCAATGGGCAGCGATACAAAAACAGATGTTTTCTATGTTTGGGTATTGATGGCATACTTGCACATAAGCCACCACATTGGACTTTGGTATATTACCTCAAACACTGCTGCCTGATGGCCTTGTCTGGACTGACACTACTTTAACAGTGCTTTCTACAGATGATGATTTCGCCGCACAACGGCTGACATGAATGCACATCAGACAAACCAAAACACTTCCCACATTTAATCCAGCAGCGTTTGCAGCAAATACAGCTAGATGCACTGTGAAATTCTAAAAATACCTTTCGAGAATGGATTATTGCAAACAGAGGATGTGGTTTTGACCGAGAAGGACATACAGACCTAAAGCCTCTCTCACCGGTGACCCATCTGAATACTGCCTGCATGAACTGAAGAGATGCCTCGAATGCTACGGACAGAGTAAGAACGTAACATTATGAGAGGCAATCAAATAAGTTAGTGCATGTATTGCATTAAAGATAAAAGTTAATCCTGGAGTGGACAGTGGTAAATGTAACGTATTACTGTATGAACTGAGAAAGAGGGGAATTAGCACCCAAACAACAGCTAGCAGAGCTAACGTGTCTAGGAGCTAATGCTGCACCTGACAACAGCTGGGCAAAGTTCCCATCTGTGGACAGTGCATACTTCATAATGCTGCAGTTGTCACTGTCCTAACCTAATTTAATTTATTTCTTAAAAAACAGCAACTATTGCTTTGTATAGGCTGTCTAACCAAATCCTAATGTTGAAAACAAACCCCTGTTTGAAAATTTTTTTTTAAAAATGTCTACAGATACCTAATTTCAATCATTTTTTTTTGTCAAAGTTTATTTCATTCATATAAAAATAAATAAAACAATACAAAAAATTAACAATAAGATATACATAACAAAAAAATCATATTTGAACCAAAAAGGAGCAGAATGAAGAAAAAAAAAATCTTATTTTATCAGGAATGTTGTTGTTTTCCTATTAATAAAATACAATTTCCCCAATAGCTCGCACAAGGACTAAACTACTAAAGTTACTTTTTCCCAGTAAAAATGACATTATGGCAACACCTGTCCTGAAATTTATCATTTTATATCAAACAGATGAAGAAAACCACCTCATAGTAAACTAATCAGTGCCTTTGAGAAGATTTGGTTGACCTCCACATATTTTTTCCCCCCAACATTTTTTTGAATGTTTTGACCATGTTTTCTGGTCACTGAACTATCTAAACAAGTTTATTTGAAGAGAGGAAACACGGTGATAGAGAATGATAATACTGTAAGTCTGATTTTTAAAGTAAATGTCTGCTTTGGAATTTAAACACACAGGTTCACAGTGTCATCCTCGTACTCAGACTGAGCTATAACGAAAAGGGGGGGGGGGGGGGGGGGAACTCACATCGCTTTCTTTTTTTTTTGAAAGCTAATATGTGACCCACTGATGAAAAGTTCTTCCTTCGGAATTAAGTTGAATGTCCAGCGTTATCTCTCTGTTGGAATTTCTCTTATCACCCAGAGGGAAGCGAGTGACAGATTGATGCAAGTTCTTACCTGAGCCTCCCCACGTACCTTCTATATGTATCCTGCAACAGACAGATACTGTTAGTGCACCACGCCATTTTATACTTAGACCTCTCAAAAGCTGTTGAGAGACGAGGGTAGGAGAGATAGTCCCGGGCATCTGTGTGCTTGGGTGGGAGGAGGATTTGGTTTCAAGAGATGTGGAGCTTTTGTCTGCACTCCAGAATAATGTTGTTGCACAGCATACGGCCACATTAAAGCAACACATTTCATGTTTTATCAGGTTTTATAACCTGCCCTTCTGTTTTTCTCTATGTTTAGCATTTACCTTCTGCTGTTACATTCATACTCATTCAAACAAAATACTACAACTTTGAAAACAGTTTAGAATGCACACTGGATGATGTGGAATTTAAGAACTGGGATATTTTTTCCAGCAGTTTTTCTGAATCCAGTCAGAACTTGGAAGAAGGAACACAGCTGGTATTCAGGTGAAAATAGAGCTCTGTTTGAAGCATAGGTTGTCTAGTAAGCTAGAGCTCCTTACTGCCTTCCCCCAGCTGATCTCTTCTTCCACCTTCTGAGCAGGAAGCAGTGGAAGATCTGTGTCCTCGCTTCCTCAGAAGTGTTCATCCGTTCATCAGTGGTCTCTCTTCCTCTTCCCTCCATGAGTGGATTTCATAAGCGACATGGTCCGATTTTTCAAAACCTTCATACCTCACTGAAGATGTTGTTATATGTCCACTCCATAAACAATAAGTTATTCATACTGAATGACCTAATTCTCATTAAAAATCTGGATTTTTTTTCCATTTTATTTAAGTTTAGCAGCAAGTTATGCATGATTTCTTATATGCAGTAAGTACTTTTTCATTGTTAGAAGATTATAAAACTTCATGGTTAAAAGTTGCATTTTAAATAACCAAAGGTGGATTTTTTTTTTACTGAAACTAATAAATACACATACATATGAATTAATATTAAGTATGAATGCATTTAACCATCCCTTAATAGGCCATAAAATAAGCATTTATTTGAGCTTTTAATGAAACAAATGAACCAAAACATTCTGTATTCGCCTCATTCTTCTATGAGATTTGCCAGCTGGAAATGCTTTAAATTGATTGCTTTCATCCCCCTTGGTTGCAGAAACTTAAAATGCCTCTGTCACCCACTTTAAGATGCACTCAAATTGGCTGTGTGGGTAAAGCCTAATTAGTCAGCCTGCCAGAACAGCTTTAGACAGCTTTATTCGCTGGTAGAAGTGCTGACTGCATGCCCCTGAACCAGGACCGCCAATTACTCTATGAGAGGTTATGATCCAAGATCAGTATTTCTGTTTAAAGATGCTTTGGGAATATGGATCCTGACAGGTAAGGTCTCCTCATCTACAGGTAACTTTATAACCTTTGTTGAGCTGTGGAGTGGAGTTAAACTTCTGACTTCATGGTGCGATCCACCTTTTTTTTTTCTTTTTAAATGATGCAGTAACTTTGAAGCTTGTAGCGAGCGAGCCTGGTGTTACGTTTTATGTAATTACAGAGTTTGAGAGCGTGCAGACACTTGTGATATTTGAGAGAACCTGCATTAACAATGATCAAAACTTGACATCCTGACAGTATATTTTAAACTGCAGTGCAGTTATGATGGCCTCTGACCTTACACTAGTCTGAGGAGATCAGAACAGTGGAATACATCTAAAGCTGGGCTGCTAAAGTCGAATCCTCCTTTTTTCCTGAGCTATCGTAACGATCTGCCTTCTTCTGCATACCAAGACGGAGCTTATGCTCCACCAATAATCTGCACCTGGACAATGTTGTCCTACTTCAGGGCTTATCTGAGAAGTCATACATTTTATCATTCACCAGGTGCAGCCAGGACATGTTTGCAGGGAGACGGGGTCTCTTTTATCGAGAGAATACATCTCTGTGCCAGGGATTCACAGAAGAAACGGACGGCGGTGAGAGCTGGTGCTGAGGATATTGCACATTGTTTGCTGTTTTTATTGAGAATGAAGTCAAAACGAGAAAAACATGTACTTTTTAAAAACAAACAAAAACAATCAAATAATATTATTGGCTGTAACAAAAATTTTTTATTAAACCATGTTTACAAATGAGAAATATCTTGATCTATTATTATCTTGAGAAGTCCAGACATCTTCCTCTCTATCCGCTCGGGCTCTCGTGGGCCGAGAAAGAGAGAAGACAGAGAAGCAGGAGTCCATCAGGTGATGTATTACCCTTTAGGCATTGTAATTTGTTATATAAGCTTCATGTAAGCTCTGCAGCAAGATTAAAGACCTCCAGTTCAGTGTATCAGTCACCCGTCAACTGCTGGGTCAATTTCCCTTTAACCCTTGTTTTGTGGTTCATAACCCTCTTACAAATATGACACTGTCAATCAAAACGCTGTGGCTGAGAGTTCTCTGACTGTCTGGGTTCTTTCTTTCAAATTTTATGTCAGATTATTTACAATTTATCCTAAATAAAATCTAAAACAATAGACTAAACAAATATCTTCCATAATTGTGCATTTAGGGTTGATTTAAATAACATAAAAAATCCAAAACGTGTTCATGTTCATTCTAAATCCGATTAATTACATTGCTTTTGACATGCAGTGCATTCAGTCTCTTGCCTTCAAGTCATTTTATTCCTGGATTTGGGAAACAGGCATCTTGAGAGGCTTACTAGTCATTAGCATCCAGCAGACAGTGGACGCATTACACACTGACATAAATGACTAAATGAATCAGCACATCTATTAAAGGGTGTGTTCCCTCCGCGGTGCTGTGATACGATAAGGCCATATTTTGTTTTTGAATCCTAATGACTGGCGTAGGTGTGCATTCATCATGGATTATTGGGGACTTAATTTAATTGAGCCGAAGCGATCGCCTGTAAATCACATTACGCTGTCATTTCTCTTTACACCGAGGAGACAAAAGCCCCCGCTGGCTGTGCCTTGACAAGACACCGAGGTGGGTGTTCTTCAGTTAAATTCCACCTAAATAATGGAGGAGTTATGAGGATTTAAAGCCTTGTATTTTTAATTCAAAATAACCCCTTTGAATATCAAAATGATGGCTCGCATAATGAAAGCTGTTATAATGTTGGATTGTTGTCGCTGGATATCAGCTCAGGCTGCCATTGTAGCTCTTTGTCTAAATCCAGTTAGCATGGTGATAAACTGGGCTCTGACGGTGTTTACTCTAGAGTAGAAGGAGGAATTCTCTTATCGCTTTTATTGCCACAGCTTCTCACACTCTTGGTTAACAAACTGGATGGGAAAATAGGAGTTGACAGCACTCAACTCCCTCAGGTGCCCTGGTGCTTGCAGCCTCATTCCCTCAGCTAATGTCCATTAGTATTCCTCATTATTCAAATGAGACAAATAGGATATTGTTAAAAAAAGAAAAGAAAAACACACCCATGTGGTAGAGCTTTTTTTGACCTTAGCTTGTAGCCGTTTATGCTTCCTATAAGAGAAAATAATAGAATTTAAAAACATATTTTTATTAAAATTTAATCTAAAAATCAGCAGAGTTAAAGCATCAATCATATCACGAAAAAAATGACGTACAGTCAATTTACTAAGTTGCTATGTAATTAGGAAATGACTCATGTAGACATTTTCAGACAAAATAAATAGCATTCTTGTAAAGCAGCAAGGCCCCCTACTCATTAACACAGTTACAAACGCTCTATTTAAGATTTTGCACAAATAAAAAGGGCTTTGAACTCACCCAAGACTCTTTATAACTTGAAGGAGGTGTTGTGAACCTCTAACTGTGACACCAAAGAAAGTGAGGCAAAGTGGCTGTGTATAGGCCCTCTGCATTGAGAGAAGGAGGCCGAGTGTATTGTATCCATAACCTGCTGTTATTGCCACACAACACAAGCGGCGGCCCCAGCCACAATGATGGAGCACCCTTCTCCTCCTGAGAAAGAATGTTTGCTTACTATTTCATCATCCCCCGGGGCCACAGGAAAATAAGCCCATCAGTTGTCATTGTGACAGGATAAAAATGGAGCCGTCATATTTCAGTAACACAATGCAGGAGAACGAAACGAGAGAGAGGGACAGTGAGAGAGAGTGCCATCCAGCACCGTCACCCTCTCCGGCAAATGAATTATGGACCAGTTTCTTTCTCACGCAAAGACTATAAGTTAATATTATCTCCTCAGGATAATTATAGCAAAGTTCAATTACTGACACAGCATTAACGTGTGGCCCTGCACCGCGGGTTCTGACACACACCCCTTTTACACATTTATCTTTTCACTCCAACACAGTAAATCTGCATGATGGCAGTGATTTATCTACTGGTGCCCGGTCCCTAACTCTACCACCATTCTTCTTCGCATACAACGATTGGCCTCGGTCCCTTGAGTCCCCTTGAGCTTAATGTAAGCTTTTCTTTTTACAGTGTGCTCTCAGACCAATTTGTGTCCCCACTTTTGTCTTCAATGAATGGGGCAGAGGTATGGGATTTTGAATTTACTTCACAAGATGTATGACCTAGTGATTGCTATAAGAGGACGCACATGAACTCCACGGCAAATCCTCTGGGTAAACCATAACAACTGCATTGTGTAGGACCTAAGCTCTTAACAACAATGCTCTCAAGCATGTAGTCCAGGCGTTCCTGTGTGAAAACCCTGACACTGACTGGAGCCGAAGGTGATGTGACTTCAGTGTAGAAGACGTTTTGTTATATTTTTTTAGCATTGGGCTAAATTGTTGCTCTTGAAGGAAATGTTTGGAATTTATGATGAGGGTTCAGTGAAAAGGTGAACGACAGTCAATATCTTACCTGCTTTAGATATCTCTTTGGATGATCATAATTTGGAGAAAAATAAACGAGTTCAGACCAGAGCAGTAAGGCCAAGTTCAAAGTAGGTTTGAGGTGGTGTTTTAAACACCTTTATGGAGTTTTCACACCTATAAGCTGTTTTGAAGTGGTTCGTGAGTTTGTAGCATTTTTGTGGTTTGGTTTCTTTTTACTGCAAAAACTGCAAACAAACCAAAATACTGTATATCACAAACGCCATAAGAATATTCAGTCTGTTTATTGCAATGGCGCCACCATGAACATTTCCTGGAGGCGCCACTGGTTTACTGATCAGATGTGTCTGTGGGCGGGACTACCCTAAGTAAATACAGGAGGATGGTGCAGAGCATAGTCAAAAACATGGTCAGAGCCCATCTTCTTGAGCCATTTATGAGGAATTTGTCCTCCAGTGCTCTTTATAAATCAACAAACTTAGTCATCTGCCCAAACATCAACGAGAGAACGAACCAACTTGTTTGTCTGCCTTCAGGTCATTTTAAGCTATAGTAGATACTGATGTTTGTGTACTCTACCATATCCCAGAATGCAAAGCTGGCTCAAACTTTTGTCAATTTATTTCAGATTGTGGACAGATTACATCTCACACACAAACACACAAAAAAACACCCTGTAGTTTGTTTGCCACACCACCTCCTCTAATGTATGGTTTACCAGTAATGATCCATGTGTAGAACGTATTATAAAATGGAATCTACAAAGTTTAATAAGCCAGAGAAACCTGATCAGTGTAAGGCAGTGGAAGCAACCTTAATGGTACATGTCAGTTTAATCAAATGCAATTTATTTGATCCTTACACAGTCTTAGTTTTACATCAGCTAGTTTGTCTGGCTGAGGAGATTTAAATATGTTATGCATGTTTTACATGAGTCATTATTGATATCAAACCACAGAACTATAGTATTCTTCATGTAGATAACAGACTTCAATTTAAATAACCATGTCATGCAAATCTGATGGCAGTGTAAACTATTTTTTGTTTTATTTTGCCTTTTCTATTTGAGATTAGAGTCATTTAAAAATAGCACTAATCTACTTTGGTGGTGGACTAGCTGTTAGGTCATTTCTCCAATCAGAACTAACATCCATTCCTTCAAACCATTGATCAGAGTCCTATCAACCACAGGTAAGATGCTTTTCACAGAATGCCACTTTAAAAAGACTGAGGTTTTGACCAAAAATAACTTTTTTAAACTGTGGTAAATATTTGTACTTCATTTTATTCTATGCAACTCACATGTCTATTTTTTAAAACAAATATCTAAAAAACAAACAGCAAGAAAATGCTGATCTCAGGATTCTGAACCAGAATGACATCATCAGTTACAGTGTGCTAACATCTCTCAGCGTTATCACTCTCATCAGCCAGTAACTGTTCAAAGATGTCACCAGTTTTCCTGTACAGCTTTACATTTGGACGGATTACATCTCAGAGATAAAATAGAAATATCAAATTAGGAAGCATATATTAGAGAACAATATGTAAGTCAGCCATTTTTATATCACACAGACTCTTACTCCCAGCGTGACATTTGATCTACAGCATATTATATCCCATACTCAGTAGCAGGCCATTTGCATAAGAATTGACTGTGTGCCTACTAAGCAATGTCCTGCTTAAAGACTCAGCTGAAAATGTGCGCGCGTGTCATGAATATGAACATTTAAATCAAGGCAGGAGTCTCACCCTCATATTCCGCAACAATTATTTTGGCCGAACCATGATAGTCACTTTCAAACAAATCAAATTTCATTCTTATGAAACACATGTTAGCGAGGTGTACACTTTCAGTAATTATTCTGTAAACGCAACCCCATATTTTCATGCAAATGTGTTAGATAGTGACAAGTGAAATATGAAATCCAATTTGTTGGTTATGAAACACATGTAGGGAAGAAATGTGTACACTAATTATTTCTGGGCCATCGTTGCCCCCCCCCCCCCCCCCCCCCCCCCCCCCCCCCCCCCC
>SSNR01000335.1:281514-332118 GCA_006937965.1 Callopanchax toddi
CCCCCCCCCCCCCCCCTCACACGTTTCACACACAAACTGAACTGGATATTGCATTTGCTTAAAACTCAATCACGAAAAAATGAAGACTCGATTTGAAAAATTTTAATAAAGATAAGTTGCGTCTATCATTGAATCAGGGAATGCTAATCGGTGCTTTCATTCGGGCGGTGGCAGATAATGTCACTCTAGCTCGAGGCTCTTATTTTGCAATAAAGCATTTACATTCTAATGATTTTATTATAGCTTATACAGGCTGTCAGCGACAGAGCAACCGAGCCGCAGCCCCTTCCTCCCAGCCTTTCCCATTCAAATCGCTGGCAAATTGTATCAGCTATCAGCTCATAGTGCTTTTATCAAGCTGGCCCAGTGGCAAGCCAGGGCCCACCACAATGAGATGACTATTGCTTCAAGAGTCTGTATTTAATCATTTCTGCTCGCCGGTATTGTTCTGCTTACAGTGCATAAATAAGTGCTTCAAATAACCCCGGAGTGCCACTGACAATGAAACAAAGTATCTGTCTTATTTATCTTCCTTGCATTCTTCACAGCACCCTTTTATATATAAATATATATGTATAGTTTTTGTTTTTTTTTTGCTTTCTATTTTCTCTTTCCACCACTTTCTTTGTTTGCTGCAGGCGATGTTCCTTATTCACTCACCTATCATCTTGGAACAGTTTGAAATTACTCAGTGATGACTGGAAAGCTTTTTTGAGATGTAGATAACCAAAAAGCCCTTTTGAAAGGTAAAAATCTCCAGTCTTCTGACAACTCCATTACAGAGTCCAGAGGAGGGAAAATACAGCGTCGGACTTCATCCAAACCACAGCATTAGGACTGCATTTGAGTTTACAAGGTGAATGTCCAAATCCTCACATTTAAATGGCAAAAATGTGTTTTTTGTGTCATCAAAAACTTTCATATGCATTTTAAGAAGTTAAAGTAATACAACATGTTTAGGGTTAGGAAACGAGAGTAGTTTTGGTTACACTTATACCAAGGATACGTAAAGGTACATTTGAACAGAGGAAGAGAAAATGTGCACTTGCTAAAATTGATAAAGAATAAAAAGAAATGTCACAAGGTTTAGAAAAAATGAGAAGGGGGATTTCTAAGGACACTGGAGAGGGGTGCAATGCAAATTAATATATATGTTTTATATTGTATAATGTGTGGAAATCATGTATCATGATGGGAGAGAATGTTGTATGAATTAGAAAAAAAGAGAAAAATGATCATGTTATTAGGAAGAACAGAGTATTTGTGTATCTGGCATCTAAAATATAATATCCACATATAAAAAAACTGTCTTTTGTGCCATTTAATACAAGTAATACTAAATATTTCTAAGATAGTAAATTGTTTCTCATTTTTCACTGAATACCTTTATATAGAAATCACTTTGAAAAAGATAATCTTAAAAATGAAAAATAATCACCTTTAGGACACTGGCAAAGTTACCTGATTAACTTAAAATATAACCACATTGTTTTTTATTGATTTTTGTCAAGTGAGAGGTTTGTGTGTGCGAATAGAAACAAAAAAGAACAAATCAGTTATTACTGGACAGTCACATCTTATTTTACAGGTTGTAGATTAAATATTTGGGTTGTTTAAGCTGCAGACACAACAGTGGACTGGAGCAAAGGAGAGTGAGCTTTGCCTAAAATACTGACGTTATAGATAAACTTTATTTCAGGATGTCAGTTTGAGGTTTTATCGATCCTATTGTTTTCTGTTGCTATGTTATTCAACACTACTTGCTTTAGGTGAAGTAAAAAACACAATTAGGACAAGAAAAATATTGTGATATCTGTCATTGTTATTGACAATATATGTACTATAGATATGTTTTATATTGACCAAACATGAAAAAAGGTTAGATGCAAAACTGCACCATCTGCTAAACTACATGAACTTGTTTGACTCAAAAAACATACATTTTGTACTTAAATGCATAAAAAAAGTATATTTGTGTCTTTATCTGTCTTGGTTTATACTCAGAATTATTTTTATATATTAATATTTCAAATAGGTTAGGGTAGGACATCCTTACAAAGTGGTATCTGATATATGCACATGATTTATTATCTTACATAATAATGTGATAAAAATACATATATTGTATAGTATATACCGTTGCTTACTTTTAGTGCTTCACCTGTTCAAACCTCGACATTCTCCATCCTGCACATTATAGTTCTTGATATTTTGTCTTGGTATTTTTATCATAGTTTTTGATATTATGAGTGTAATTTAAGTGATGACAGTGATGATGTCATCATCCATGTTTTTACATAGTTTTCAGGTGTTTTAATACACCGTCTCAGTATTATTGCCTGTTCGGGGTGTACCTATACCCTCAGCAGCACAGTATTGTGTTCCAAGTTTAACGAGTGTGCTTTGAACTCACTTTGGAGTTGTATCAACTAACCCAGGGGCAGGTTTGTCACCACTGCTTCATGTATCAACACAAGATAGAGAATGCCTCAGAGGGACTTTGACTAATTGGCGGGGTTTAACCACTGTTCATGAATCTCTGGCCTGATCCCTTCAAAATATAATGAATCTGGGCAGGTTTTGAAAGGCCAGGAAACAATTCTTGTGACCTGAGTTGTGAGGCGTTATTCCAGGAGACATGACCGTAAACCCATCCCTCTTCTCCTAGGGCAGTTAAATACCTGCCATTGTGCACCATTGTTCTGTTATTGCTGTTGTCCCTTTTTCTTTCAAGCTCAATTCTTTATTTTGGTGTATATCGTTACTCCAAAGGAGCTCTTTTCTCCTGAAGGCAAACATCAAACTAAGAGACAATATCATCTCCACAAAAGACTTCCAAACACCATTATGTTGTGGGTTTTTTTCCATCTTTTTCCACCATTGCCTCTTTGCCAGTTTTCTCTTGTTCAGTTTTTTTTATCTTGAACTTATGAGATAATAAATGTAGCACATTGGAATCTTTTTGATGCACAGGTTCAAACTAGAGATGCAAAAGTTCCATCTTAATTTGATTTAAAAAAGACACAGGTCAATGCAAATGTAACGTCTTTTTTTTGCATCCAGGTTAAGAATTGATTCACATTGTAGATTTATATGTCAGTCAGCTGAAAAGCTGCAGGTAAAGAGCCAGTATGATAAGTCAATGTTTTAGGGGCGGATGAGAGTTTTTATGCAGAAACAAAAAAAAAAAAGAGGAACCAGAAAGAATGAACACGAGGAAATTTAAATTCGGCACATCAATCGACCAATCCAGTCTCTGTTCAGTCATTGCATTATTCACTGTGTTTTCATTTCCTGTTGATCAGATTGACTGTTTGATGTATTCCCCTAACTTGACACAATGATGCTGATAAAACAGTGGCAAATTTACTTATCCTGGTGACAGACAGCAATTTAGCGGGAAATGAAGTTGTCTTGACGACAATACCATATTACATACACACCTTGGCAAATAACCTAGTTTGAATAATCACAATTCTCTGTTTAAATGATTTTTATACCCATTTTGAAGGGAGCCTTTGATGTGATAATAATAATTCCCAGACTGTGAGAGGGAGGTAGTAAGAAAGTGGAAATTATTTCAGTATTAGGATGTCAGTCAATCCTCTACCGCGCATAGCTCCCTTATTAACTGGTAATGATAGAGCTACTACATCTACAACATTGCCTTCAGTGCTTTAGTGTCCGATGTATTTGATTTCAAAATGGTTGTGGGTGCTTTAATCTTTTTCATTAGTTGGTGCAGAATATTCAGCGTCGTTTCCTTCCAAGCAGTATTTTTCTCTTTGGTACCCAAAATGAACCGTGTGTTTGCTGCAAACCACAAATTGGCATAGCAAACATAAAATTCAAGATATCTGGAAGAATAAAACAACATCATGAGATAAAGTCAATTACAAATCACATTTTATTAATACATATAATAATGTACATGAAACAGAGGCAACTTTTTTGCTTTTTTAAACCCATAATGCCATTGTTGACCACATGCAGTTTGTTTTACGAACCCTACTTGATATAAAGAGACCTTATTAGTCTAACTCTAATTAGCAACATTAACACATGATGCATTAATTAAAAAGGAAAAAAATATAGTAGCCTTTTTACATATCATCAAAAGATAACTAGCAAATGGTATAATATTTACAAATGCAGTACAACTTTTTAAATTGGTACTAAAATTGTGCTTAAATTTAATAATTATTATTAGGTACCTTATTTATTTATGTACTCATTTATCAGTCACTTTGTGTATTTTATGACCATCATTATAAAGTTGCTTTTAGCCTTTTTAACTGTTGAATGTGCAAACAGTTGAAAAAAGCTATGAAAATATTTATTCTTGCATTTTTTAATTAATTTGGAGCAATGATGACAATAATGTTTAACTATTTATTCTAGCATCATATTTCCCCCTATTTTTAGATAAGGTAAGCTATTAAGTCCTCTAAACTGTTTACCAGGAGGTTAAATTATTTTTTCCTTAAAAAAAAAACTTAGTAATGCTAAGTTCAGACAATATATGCTATAATATGTTAGCCAATATTTTTAAATAGTCATTTGCAAAAATCTCCTGCAACTCTATTCTGTATTGATTCTAATCTAATCTAATTACAAATGAAATTTCCATTAAATAGATCCTAAATATAAAAATGCATTTTCTTCTGACTTCTGGAAAATTTGTGAAATACAGACAATTTTCATCAATCACTGATTGAAATTTACTTTAAAATTTGTGACAGAGTATTTCAACAAACTGTCATTTTGGCTCTAAGGAGTTCAGACACAACTTCTCAGTGTGTGAACCCATTCAATTTAATCCCTACAAGCATTAGTACTTCATTTAACGTAGTAGTAGTATCCTGATTATTGATCTGCTGTAGCTTCATTAGCTGGGAACTGACATGGCAGATTGATGTCTCTTTAAACTAGGGCCTGGTCAGGGATACCTGGGGAATCACGCTATTGACTCTAGACTGTTTGTGTTGCAATGCCTCTGGAGACTTTGTGTTAGCTTTAATGGGATCCATCAATTCAGTTTCCCTCTTAATAATTATTGTTTTACCATTCAAAAGAGGCTACAACATCCGGAGGATTTATTTTTTCTTTTGCCTGCAAAAAGTCATGGTCTGGATTTTTTATTTTATTAATTTTTTGCCTTGCTTTGTTTTGTTCATTTATCCAAGTCGTGACAAGCTTGTTTTTTAAACCTGGACTTTTAAAGAACACAATGTGGAGGAGTAATAAAAAGATAATTTGTCAAATTGCATCTTAATAATCTCCAAAACACCTCTTTTTTTTCCACAAAAAAATAAATTCTAATCCTAAATTAGCCACCTTTGATTTAAAGAACATCTTTACGAATGACAGACAATCGATTTTTAAAGTCTTGATGCTGGAATCCTGTTGTTGGTCTTTACATGGTCTTTGATTTTTCTTTGCTTTGACTCACAGAGACTACAGGAAGTATGAGACACATAAAAGCACAACCTTGCAGACCTTCAATTTCACCTTGTCAGGTGGGGGGGAGGGTTGCCTCAGATGATGCTAAAAAGGCATCTGGAAGACGACAGAGAATGATGGAGTGATAGAACAAGAAGAAGAAGAAGAGAGGGCAAATTAAGTGATCTTGGTCCACGATGAAAAGAAATGCTAATGTTAAATACATTGATCAGGTACTCTGCAACAGCCAGCCCACCCTTTGCCCCATGCCATATCAATACATTGAAAACATCATTTGTATCAGCAGCTGTTTCTTTAATTAAGATCTGGCTCAAATCTACCGTATTGATCTGTGCCATTACCTTGTCGACATTGTCTCACCGAGCTGACTCAGAAGCTTTTCCTCTATTAAAATGACCTAGATTAGGAGTTCAAAGTACACCGTTGTATTATGTCATATAAGCAAAGCTGCGTCTTTGTTTGATGTCTGGACAAGTTATTCACAGCGAGCGGTGCAGGCCAGTATTGACATCCTTTTGCGTCACTTAATGAAATTAAACATGTGGGAAAATAGCCTCCAAGACTGGAACTCTCCTGGGAGTCATGCATTTAAAACTATATATGCTTTTTGACATTGAGTGCTTTACAGCCATGTTATTCTACAATCGTGATAAAAGTGAAATTTGAAGTGAAAAAGCTGAATTTATAGATAAATATGAATATATATATTCAAAAAATTATTAGCGAGCAATAGAATAAATTCCAACAATAAGCCCATGTGTAACCCTGGTCCAGACCTTAAAATCTTTAGATAGACCTAGGCCCAGTTAGATCGAACATTTTAACCCATTTAGTTGTATTTCAGCCAGATCTGACATACTTAGGTAGCAGGCTGGCCTTGCAAAACACATAAAGCTCAAGTGGGCAGGGTGAGTTTTTTCTTTCCAACAACATAAACATCTAATCAACATTCTAAATCTGTTTTGAGGCATCTACATTTGTTTTTAGAACAAATGAAGCTCTAGACATCTATGAATATTTGGGATGTGCCTTAGGTTCCTTTTCAACCCCAAATGTTTGAGTAAATGCCTGCTACTGGAATCCCGCCTCCCCCTGCTAAATTCTCTAATTTATTACTTGACATCCAGCAGTCACTCCTTTGGAAATGGTTTCAGTTCCTTCATACAGTGTATAGTATTTACTTTATCATCATTAAAAATCTATTCTACAGTTATTACAGTGATTGATGCTGCCACTGAAACCTTGAAGATATATTTTCTATATGTAATCTCTCCTTTACTTTACTGTCTAATTGAACAATGACATACTTTTCTTGGGCTGTGTAATCTTGGTTATAGGAAAAAAAAAACCCTCATCCACACATTAGCCAGCTCTCTTCTCCCCTCAGCGCCTGTTTCTTCACATTTTTTATTTCCTCCTCCAAGGCATCTCCAGAGCTGCCTGTTGTCTCCTCCCCGATCCAACCCCGCACATGGCATGCATGGTACAGGAGACATTCCTGAATCCACAATACCTCACGGTGCCTCAGGTGAGGTTTCTAAAGAGCCTACCGCCACAGCGTCTGCCTCGCAGGCAGCCATCAACCAGCCTGCTTTCTTCTGAATACCATCAGTCAGTCCCACTTGTCTCACTGCGTGAAGCGGTCCAGCATCCACCCACCTGATAAAATACAAAACTGCCCCCTCCCTCTCCAAGCCCCTGAAGTGTTAAATTTGTTTCCCCCAATTCAACCCCCCATCTACCCCTGCAGGAGCACCCCACATAACACTCCTGAAAAGCCCCCAAGACGAGTATTTATTTATTTTTATATGGGTGAAAGGATCGGTGGAGGCTTTGCATCTCCATGGGCATTTTGAACAACGCCTGCTTCACTCCGATTGCAACCACCACAAACAAATCCAATAGCCACCGCTAATCTGATCATCTCATCCCCAGCACTTTTCATGCTGGGTTCCTCCCTCAGAACCCCTTGTACTAGTTCCAGTCTGGGAGTGTGTGATAAGACACTGGAAATTTAGTCATCATCTTCTGCGCAAAGGAGCTCAGAGGAGGGATTATGATATTCCTATAACCTTACATTGGATATGGACAGAGGCAGCTCCAAGTGTGGATCCAATCCTGTACATAGCTGTCTGTCCAGCGCTTTTTTCTAACATCCCCATCCACCGTCTGTTTCCTTTTAAAGGGTGACTTTACAAGATTAGTGCACGCTACCGTCATCATGTTAGCAGAGATAGGAGGGAGGAAACATAGTGTTTACTGTTGTTGAATGCATTTTGCCCCTCTGATAAGAGGGTCAATAAAAATAAATGTTAATTCAATTTTTCATGTGAATTCGTCCATATAACTAAGAAGATGAGTAAAAATTGATATGTTGGATGTGTTTTTTTTTTTTTCTAAATAGAGGCTTTATAGCTTATATGCACAAAAAAAACTTTGTACTGGCTGATTTTTAACAGTTGTATTCAAATGATTCATTTATGAGAAAAGATGGTTGAGATAAAACTTATTTTCATTTTTTCCAGACCTATTTTTGCTTAGGTGGGCAAATTTAGATTTTTTTTAAAATAAAGATAAGTTCTGAAAAGAGTTTTTGGCATTTGAGAGTGCCAAACAAATCAAAACACTGTGTTTCCATTTTTCAAGCATGTATCTCATTTATTTTTTGGCAGTTGCTTGTGCATGCTGCGTAATTATTGTGAATATTATTCAGCATAGTTTTTTGGCAGGTCAATAATATCAAGTTTCAGAAGTGTACCCTTAAGTTACATTTCCAATTTATTAAAATGTCTCGGTATCCTTTGGTTGAACTCACAGAAGCAGAATAAGTTACTCCCAACTCCACTTGGGAACTCAAACTTTTGGCACACAAAGTCTCATTTATCCCGTTATTTAGAAACTGTGGAAACACAAGAGTAGAAAAAATGTCACAAGAAGAAGTCCCTTTAGGAGGGAAATGGGACAATATTTTCATTTTGTTTTAAATAAATATTCCCTGAAGGAACATTGTGGTCATTGTGCACCTTTCTAAATTACTGGAATTGAATTTAGATTTTTTTTTTCTGCCTTATAATGTAAAAAAAAAAAAAAAATCAAGTCTGCAAAACATAAGAGACTCTGGTTGGCTTTTTGCTGACAAATATTTTTGTATATTTTTTTAGAAAACTATTAAATACATAATTCATAGCTTTTGAAGTTGATTTTTGTGAAAGTTCTGAATGGTTTATTTATTGTACCTGTTGTAGTTAGCTCTGTGAAGACCTCAGGTTGAACCATTAGAGATTAGCTCTAATTGGACAGATGAGCTCAGTCAGGGCTGTGGTTTGAAGGTGGATTACTGCTGTCTTCAAACTATTCCAGTTTAATAATATCTATGGAGTTTCTGCAATTGATATTTTATGAACTAATTGTCCTCAGTTTCATAGTAGACAGTTATTCTGGCAGAAAAATTAAATTCTACAGATAACTAACTTTGCCACAAATTTCTACTACAAATACAGTGTTTATTATAATAATTATAACAGTGTTGCTAGATGTTTCACCTCAAGTGGTTTTATCCTACTAAAATACAAGTTAATAAATAAATAAATAAATAAATATCATTTCTTTGGTGCGACATTGTGTGATATGCCTGTCTGGCGGTCTCCAGCCTTTAATGTCACATTTAATCAGCCAGTGGTTTAATTCATTCATTTTGTTGTTGTTTTGTTTGTTTTTTGCAGTCTAGATGCAGAGGACTGAACGTCTTCTCCAACACTGAAACTGGGAGGAGGAACTTACCAAAAGTACTGGGCAGCTTGTGAATGCTTTGGGATGGGCAGGGCCACCTTAACTAGCCGATAGGCCCCTGGGCTGAGAGGATCAGTAGGCCCCCCACGGCCAGAAAACTTCCTCTTACTGCACTCTGTCTTATAAACAATGTCAATACATACTGTATACTACACATGCTTAAAAACTATAAATAATCTGCTCAAAAAATGAAAATATATTATTAAAGCCAGATCTATTTTAAATTTAGACATTATAAAAAATATAACAAAATAATGTGAAAATACCACCATATACCATAACCTCTGCACAAACATCTAACAGTGATCACAGCAGAAACAATCAGCAGCAGCCAGCAGGTCAGTGCTAGAACCTTCTCTTTATCCTCCTAAGACCTGAACTCTTTCATAACTGCATTTTAATTTATCTTAGCTATTTTGGCTTATTGGGACCTGAAGGACGTAAAAACAAAGAATTATCTTTGTACCTGATGTAGTTTCTGAGAAAAATGATGTCCACTTATGAGGTCATCATTTTAAACTGAGATAAAACTCTATAAAGTCACCACTGACTCATGATGTCATCAACTTTATTTGGTGTCTGAACACAGCAGGATTTGTCCTGAGTACAAAAACAAAATGAGAGCCTGGTACTGGTTGACTCTCCAGAACCAGACTCCAGAACCAAACTCTCTCCCTCTCTCTCCCTCCCTCCCTCCCTCCCTCCCTCTCTTTCTCGCTCGAGTTTTAACACGGTCCAGGTCCAAGTTCAACTTTTGCCCAGAAAGAGCGTATTGTTCAGTGACGATGCTCCCACCCCAACGGCCCGAATCATTAATAATGTTTTCTACCTTCTCTGCTGCTCCAAGTACTCAGCGCACCTGTCTCCTCCTCCTGCTCCTCCTCCTCCCCGGCAGCGGTTCCCCGCTGCTCGGCAGACAGGCGCTGCTTCATCTCCGCGGCTCCGCCCGGCGCGTGTGTGAACGAACTCTGTCCAACTTCTTTATTGGCTGGTTCAAAACCATTCTGTAAGCTTTGGTATATTCTGTAATGTCTCAAGGAGCAAATTTCGTTTCTGAGCACCGCTCTCAAATTTCTTTCCCGACATTTTTTCAAGTGTCTTTACGTCTTGAGGAACACGCCCCAAAATCATCTGTGGTCCAATGGGCCTTTACAGATCACGTGGGGGACGTAGGTCACTTCTAATTTGGACCAATCATCAGCCATAAACGAGCTGATTGACAGAAAACCTGACAAATTGTAAAACAATGTGTTTTTTTTCTTTTTGTTATACCTGAAATGATAGGCCCCTAAATATCATAGGCCCCTGGCCACTGCCCCGGTTTGCCCGTGCATTAAGGCGGCCTTGGGGATGGGGACGGGCCAACAGCAGCACCCAATGTTAATCTTGGCCCTTCTTTAGCTGGCGATTAGCTTAGCCAGGAGGTGGGTAAACCTGGTCCATGTCTTGCATGTTTTAGGTGTTCTTTTATGCATAAGCACACCTAAGCTGAAGTGGAGGTAACTCAACAATTAAAGGTGTGTTGAAGCAAGGAAACTTCTAAAGCATGCTAGAGCTCTCTATTGCCCACCTCTAAATTCATTTGGTATGAATCTCTATTTCTCCAAACTGAGGTTGTTTAAAGAGGTGTCTACAACAGGTTGTTCATTACCTGTTTCAACAGAAACCCCTCTAAATGACCTGAACTATTGTCAGCTGTGTCTAATCATAATACAGATGCTAAGATATATCACTGTTCTCTATCAGTTATGCTAGCAATATAACTTCAAATATAATAGCCAGAGCAGCATTGTCTTGTTTGCTTTGTCACATTTAAAAAGAATGCATTACATGTCTTTGACAGGAAATGTCAAATAGACATTATAATGTGTTTGAAATGTTTTGGCACAACAGTTCTACACCTATCGTTTTCCTGTCTCGTCTTGCTTCACTCCTCATTCTCTCCATCGCTTTCATTCTCTTTACAGTGATGTAAGATTAAAAAAAATGTTTTCAAAGGACTGTGATCCGGACTCATTTAAAGTCAGATTAAATTATGGCAGGGCTGTCTCACTGACATCCAGAGTGACAGAGATGTCCCAAGCTACAGGAAGCAGCAGTTACAGTTCCAACACCACCAACCCCCAGCCAATCCAGCCCCCGCACTTCCCACATCTCCCATCAATATTTCATTAGGTAACCTTAGAAGCAAAGTGTAAGTCAACACACACGTGCACGAGTGCCTGTGCACGCATACACAGGCTGTAATCCTCCCTCTCGCACACATAAACACACGCAAGCCCCTATACCCCCCTCCCCATTGCAACCATACAGGTTTGCTGAGTTTCTGTCCAGCCAGACGCACCCCCTACACCTCCCACAGCTCCCCTTCCACCTCCTTCTTGTGGAAGATGTAGCTTCTATTCATTTATCCTCATTCAGGATGACAAAAATCAATCATTTCATTCTCTCTGGATGGCTGCCCATTAAGAATAGGGACAGCAGCTGAAATGAAATACACATTTCCCTTAGCTGATCACCTTCAATGATAGATTTGTGCAGCTACAAATGGGTAGAGGTAAGATTTCTGAAGTCAAAATGGAAGTGTTTGTACTATGTCTTCTAATCACCCTCATTGCACAGACACCAGAGTGTTGATAATGTTCTTATCTCAAAGTGAAGGCATGGTGAGTTGTCAACTGTGGTAAGCCAACCGTGTCGTATAGAAAGAGGCTATGAGTCACTTTTGCAAAGAGCTTTTAACACCTTGTCAAAGGCCTACTGAGTCTTAGGGAGGGAACATATGTGGCTCATAAAATATGATCTATTTGTATAGAAATTCAGCTTTATTAGGCTTTCAAGGAAGAAGGGATTAACCTCCGGAAGTATGCTACAGCTGTTAGGAGATCAGCCAAATGTGAGCCACAGAATTAGCAAAGTACAATTTACTGGAAAATGAAACCCCGCCAGAACCACCCAAAAGCCTTTACATTTGTTTGTGCTGAAAAGTTTTCAGCTGTCAGCCATGAACATTTGTTTAATTATCCGCTGTAATTAATAAAAATAAATTTAAGTTGCATGAGTAAAATATATATATATATATATATAGTTCCTGTATTTTCCATAACTGCTTAATCTGGATTTGAATTGCAAGGTGCCGAGAGCCATCCACTATCCCCCACCTGTCATTGAACACAAACAGAGAATACCCTGGACAGGTTGCCAGTCCATCACATGGCCAAAACAGACTCACACCACTCTGCACACCCTATATTAATTCAGAATCACATATTCTGTGTTTGGACTGTCAAGAGAAACCAGTGGACCCAGAGAAAATTCATGCAAACAGGATGTGAACATAGAAACTTCATACAAAAAAAAACTTTGTCTAGATCTGAATTAGCATAAAAATATCACAGACACCATCAATACTACTTCCTGTCCAGCAACCTTCTCTTCTGCATGTATGAGTTTGACACTAGTCCTTTTGGAATGGCCAAATATATTGTAAATGTTTCACTATTCATGTCAATTTTCTACTAAGATGACAATTATTCAGTTTAAATTTGAAAAACCTACTTATCCATTGGGCAGAGTTTTCAGAGTATTCAGCTTTCTTCTGCATCCAAAACTGGAATTAGAATGCATCCCTGCAAATAATGTATAATAGTTGTCTGTGAGCAATTTTCAAGTTACAACACTGCCATGTTATTTTCTATCTTTATGTATTCATGGATTCTTGATCTTCTGAAGCACTGATGCATGAATTTGTTAAAAGCCTGTATTAGATCACAATGGCTATTGTTAAAACGCTTGTTGTATTGTGATGCATTTTTGAAGTGGAAACACTTTTTGCTGTAATTTATTAAAAAATACAAGGACATCCACATGCCTGCCCTGTTCTTTTCTGTTTGTTATAATAATAATTTTTCACAATGAAAAGGACACCATATTCTACTCTGTAGACTGTAATACAACCTGTATGTGAAAAGTGAACGACAAAAGGTAGCAGAAAACTGGCTCAGGCTCACACCTGCTTGGAATGATTAAGCTGTAGTGACTTTTTTTTTCCTTCTTCCAACAAATGACTGCAGTAGCTGACAAAGGGTGTTGATTCAGAGGGCAAATTAAGCCTTGAACAGGCAAGATAATGTGCCTGTGATCAATTAACACAGACACAAGGTGTACTGGTTTCACTTTGAAATTTCCAGGGCCAGCCAACGGGCCTCTTTGTACCTTTCAGTTGAACAGCACTAATCATTTCCGTGCCTTGCTTCTTCGAAAGGCAGCCTTCCACTCAGTATATGGATTTTGCCTGGGGAGGGTCCCCAGGCAATGAACTGATTAGTCAGCGATACTCATAGGATCCCTATTCTTACCACAATGGCTTTATATATTAAACATTGTCTCAAATGTCAGATTTCATGATTTTAAGATTGGGCTGCATGGTGTAATGGTTCCTATCTTGAATGTCGGCTGGGCAGGCCTTTTGTGTGAGGTTGGCATGCTGTCGTTATGAATGATTTCAGGGGTTTTTCTGGGTGCTATGGTTTCCTCCCACAGTTCAAAATGTTTGGTTAATAGGTGATTATAGATTGATTATGAGGATAAGAGTCTACATAGCTGTCTCACGTCTTAGTGAACATTATGATGGACTTGTTCTCACCCATTGATGGTTGGGATTAGCACCATCTTCCAAAACACTACTTTGAGTTACAGAACAAAGCAGGTACAGAATGAATGAGTGAACAGATTAGTGTAATTTGATTTTAAAAAAAGTTTTTAATGAATTTAAAAGAAGCATCAAGACCAGAAATATATCACCTCAAGATCATTTTTTGTGTAGCCTATTTTGCAGTAAATTTGAAAAATGATTTTCTACTTGCTAAAGTAAAAATGCAAATGGAAACATATTTTTCATTTAATAGCTTATCCAATGTCAACATTTAACCTTTTTTTTTTGCCATTCAGTAATGATCCTTTTCTCTAGACTCGACTCCCTTCATGAACAACCCATTAGAACTTGGCTGGATAGTGGCAAGTTTGGAAACTTTCTTTCAGTGTGAAGGTTTCCATGTCCCCATGCTTCCCTGTACCTCCAACAAATCAGCAGCACATTCCTACAACTATCTTACCACAGATTGCACCATTTTCAAGGTATGTTCTGATTTGGCTCTCTTGGGGTACATCAGAATTTTGCTATGTGCGAGAAGATTCTGCCATGCTGCCACAATGTTGGTAATGTGATGGGCTTGTAGCTTAAGCACGAGGCCAACATGGTCAGTCTACTCTAGCTCCAAGTTTCACTGCTGCTATGAACACCCAGGACCCCGATACACTGCCTTCATGATGAACTACCTTGCAACCAAAGATCTGTGCATGCTCTAAAATAATTATCAAGCTACCGTTCTCTATCGCTTGTATTGGGGAACCCACTGAGTTCTTAGACACACCTGGAGACCTCACCAAGAACCTACCAAGCCCATCCACGTTCTGGCTGATTTTTCACATCCTGCAAAGTCTTCATCCTGAAGAGATCCTCACATTTAAGAGATCACTTCACACTAGTGTAGATACAAAAGCTTTTATGTAATATTTCCCATTTGAGAAAATAATCCCTTAACCATTTAAATTGTTAGAAATATTGCTGCATTACAGTTGTTCTAAATTTTACTTTAAAATTGATTTTTTGTGGAGGTTCATTAGCAAATGATCTCTACAGGGTCAAACACTTAACAAGACATTGAACGGAGTGCTGGCATTACACACAGCAGGTACTGTCAGCTTACTGTCACTGTGTTTTCTTACGCACCAAGTGTGTAAGTATTAATCTTGTTTGAGACAGAATGCGTTGGCATAACAGCCAGGCTTTGGTGGGAGGCAGATGATGATATATCTACAAAAGTGTGGAGCTGAAGTAATATGATGTAGCTTATAAAAGCTGGCTCCATGGTGAGGGAGTGCCCTAATCCCCCGCTCTAAAACACCCTCTCCATCTCTGAGAGGAGCGGAGGCTGCTCTGCTTTGAATCCCCCTCTCTCCTGCCTCTCTTTTGGTTTGTCTCGAGGAGAAGAAGATATCACCTGCTACTATTTTTTCTAGATTAGCTGACTGATGGGCCTCTTCAAAGCAAATCATTCTCACCATATGGATGGTGGCAGATACAAATCACACGGAGGTGTTGGGGCAGAAGATAGTTCTCATTAAACATTGTTGTCTGACAGTGTGTCAGGGTGGAGTCATTTATGTAAAAAAAAAAAAAGCTTTACAAACTGAGGTTTATAACAGTTTAGAAATGCTTGATATAAAAGTTTAAAAAGCACACAAAGGCTAGAGGATAAAAAAGTAATTCTGTGTTTTCTGTAACCATGGTACTGAGATCAACTTAAGCATTTCAGCACGTGTTCGAGCAATGTCAAATGCAGTGTTACTCTTGGCTATAACAGCCTTTTTCTTGAGAGAAAAGCAAACAAACTCTTGGTTTTCATAATTCTTCTGTTCACTGCAAGCTAATAATATTATATGGAACCTATGGCCTTGGTTAAACGTATTACACGTCTGGGCTTGAATGTATGATGCCATGGATTATGGTCCAGCCTCTGGAGGACCACAAACCACATTAACTTGAATCGCCAAATTTAAACCTAATGCACAACTGCCCCACACCCACCTAGCAGGGTTTTTAGCATTTCATAATCCCTAGCTTTTTCCTGTGCTGAGTGACTACTAAGTTATTGAGAAATTCACCACAGATGTCATCCTTAAGACGGATGTCTCCATTCTGGACCATAGCCTGAAAGACGATAGTCAGGATAAAGAAGACGGTGGTCAGCTGTCAAAACAAAGGCAACCCCAGACTGGAAGCTTGTGTTCTGTCACTTTCATAAAGAAACAGATACAAAATAGGGAAAAGTTGCCTAAGTTGCCAAAAGCAAGGGTACTAATTAAAGATTATGCTGCTAACTGCTGCAAACCAAAATGGAATAAAACATAAAGACAGAGTGAAAATAGTTTCATGTCATTAATAGTCCAGGTGTTCTGTTTATTGGCTGTGCAAGTATGAAACAGTTTATGTGATATTGTGAGAGGAAGTCATGAAGTGACTTTGTTTTTTCAACTCTAAAACAAAGCTTCAAGATTATGATGACAAAAAAAATAATTATATGTGCTGCTAAATACAACAAGCATCAGTTCCTTAATGGTTTCAGTCATGTGATATCAGCTGTTAACAGCTCCAAATATGGGTTTAATATCCTATTCTTCACTAACCCTTCAGCAAAAAAGGCAACTGGACTTGTTTATTTTCTTGAAGACATTCCAGTTGTTTTCTGAGAAGCTTTCTCAGTTCAGAGAAGTGCAGAGCATCAAGCTTTTAAACTGCAATGAGATTTTTAATAATGCAAGATAGTTTAAAATCACTTCCCTTCTCCTCTCAGAAGGTCATTGGGGGTCGTCCCTCATCAGGAGGGAGGAGGGGGGGAGTGATGTGTAAACTAGCTCATATTAAAAATGATCCCAGTCTAAAAGCTTGGTACCCTACACTTATTTTGTTTGAACTGAGAAAGATCCTTGGATTAGAAGCAAAACATCTTCAAAAAAAATAATAAACAAGTCCAGTTGCCTTTTAGTTCTGAATTTACTAGGATTACACTGGATGACTGAAAACCCTCTGATTTTATCTGATTTTAAAAAGAAAAAATTATTTGAACATTCTCATCCAAATTAACAACTAGAGTACTGTAGCAGTACAAGTCAGATGGAAAACAGCAGAAACTGAAGTTTTGGACCTGATTAGGATTGTTTGCAGGACTGCAGTCCAAGTCTTAAATTTAAAATACAAAAATAAAAAAGATAAATCTCCCTCCAGCTCCATATGTGAGGAAAAAACTTTATTTGATCAACGTTTGACCATTAGAGGCTCTGTCAGGATCAGTAAACTGTTTTCATGGTACTGCGTCTTTTCTAAAGTCCAGCTGCCTATGCACATGCACCTGATATAACTGATCACTTCCTTCTACAGTATTAGGGTGGAAAAGTTATTCTAAAAAGTCTACAGTCAATAGTAGAAAGTCTGTAAGTGCATGACAAATGAGTTAATGACAAATTGTATCATGTATGTCAAATACAGCTATACATACCAACAGAATTCAATAAACTAGAGCAACAAAAATGTAAAAAAAACCAAACAACAACAACATGTATTTATATTGTTTTTCAGCCATAGTTGTCTAAAAACCTCCACCAATTTGTGTTTTGGGATGAAATTTATAATTCTTTTGACTAGTTGTCAATAATCATGTGCATCTTGTCCATCCACGCAGAATTGTTGTGTACTAAATTTGCATGCAGAATGCTGCCAAACAGAGAGGAGCTTGTCCCATATGCTGAAATGAGCAGCAGCCAGCTTCAGAAGCTTCTACTTCAGGCAAAACAACCAGAGGCAGACATTGATTTAAAGCATTGGTCAACAGCACTCTCCTCCACCAGCTGAGACAAGGTATAGAGGTATGGCTTTGGAAGGAGCTTTGAGGTGAAGGGAATGGAGTTGTTGGCCTGTTTTGAATGAAAATCTAGCTTTTTCTGCATTTGGAGAATCATCATGATCTGAAGCTTAGTTCATT
The DNA here is from genome assembly GCA_006937965.1 of Callopanchax toddi. Taxonomy (NCBI): domain Eukaryota; kingdom Metazoa; phylum Chordata; class Actinopteri; order Cyprinodontiformes; family Nothobranchiidae; genus Callopanchax; species Callopanchax toddi. Next base: position 299,367 of record SSNR01000335.1, read on the forward strand.
CATTCATTAATGTTCTTTACCTATTTTTTTCTATGAAGGGTCAGAGGGAGCTTCTGCTTTTCTCCAGCAGTCATTGGACAAAATTATGTATCGTAGATTTTGGGGTCAGCCAATCATTACAGTGCATTTCTCAGAAATCACTGAAAAATAAACATAAAATCAGGAACAAAGCAATATTCTGTAAAACAAAACAAAAAAACCTTATAATTGATTTCAGTATAATCTTGAGAGTGTTCACTTCACTCTGATAGATCTGAGAGACACTCTTAGAGATACTATATATAGATAAGAGAGCCACAGGGTGAGAGGAGACAAAAAAAGTAAAATTTGAAGCATTATTAAAAAATGGTAGGAAAAGAAGAGTTGGATAGAAAGTATATTTGGAAAGTTGATAGTGTGTAACATCTTTACACTTTGAAGAACATCATGAAAAATTCCCCAAAACTATAAACCTAAGCTACAATTGTGTTAAAAAAACATAAAACTTCCAGTTTAGACACAAGGACCAACTGGACTTTTTTAAAGTATTAAATAATGTGATGTCTGCCTGAGCCACAGAACTAAAGAGGGCTGGGTTTTCTCACTTATTTAGCCAAAATTCTATTGTTTTGTAGAAGATGTTTGCAGTGTTTTGCCAGTTTTTTTTTACGCTGTTCAATGTAATTGTGCCAACAGTATTATTATTCCCAATCACGCTGCATGCTTTGAAGTGTTCTACTCTATTATCCAGTGAGTGTGCAGCAAGACCACTGACATTTTTAAATATCACTTTCTTACCTAGAGGATCAGTTCAATTAGGAATGCTAATTAAAAGTTAAATTATACATTTATAATATTGTAATTGATCAAACTTGTATAAATTTGTATTTAGTGGTCTGAGCTGTTGTATCTTCAAGTAACTCAGCCTTGTTATCCTCTTTGTGTGTTAGATATGCCTTCGTGGAAGGAGAATAAACATATTTTTGCTTTCTTTAGATTATTAATGGCTGATATTTTGTGTTTGTTTATGAGATTGTATGTAATCTGTGCATGAGTTTCATGTTTGTGTTTTAATATGACACAGTTATTTACGTTTCTGGTAGAATTCCATATATCTGAAAGCTGTGTGTGTGTGCATATATTCAGGGCATACAGTATGTGGATACACAGGTTCCTGGTGTGTTTGTGTGTCCATCTTGTGTACCCAGAAGTGGAGGTCAATCCCTTTGGGCTGTTTAACAGACATCAGTTGCCCTTTCTTCTTCAGGAAATGGATGCAGCTGATTACTATCAGAGGATTCATAAATTCTTTATGTGGAAGTTGAAGTTATAGGGGCTGATGAATTCAGTCTGTGAGATGGCTCATGCCAAACAGCCCCTCTCCCCCTCACCCTGCCATCACCCACAACAGTTGAGATGAAAAGATGAAGGGAGAGTCTGCCTCTTTGCCTTCGTTCTCGTCCCTTCTCTCTCTTTATTCCTTCTCTTTGTTAAACTCCCATCTCCATACTGTTTCTTCCTTTTATAATGTAAAGACTGTGGCCACATAGCTGGACAGCCAAGAGCAAATAGCTTGTATTTTACTTGGAGTGATGACAGAGTTTTTACTTAAAAAAATGTAAGAGGGGCTCGTTTTTGTCTAACACTATAAATCCATCTTAAAATGAAAATTGCAAACAGATAGTTGCCTGCCTGTCCCCCGGAGGCAGCTACTTTTTTTAGGGTAGATTCATTCTGCATTAACATTACGTCTTATCTACAAATTTGTGAACTTTTACCAAATGCAGTCTGTCCAACAGCTGACATCCAACATCCTTTTCCACATCAATCACTGTTTTAGTTTCTCCTTTCAAAGCTGTCTGAGGCCTTGATGTTTTTTTTTCTTCTTCTTTTGCAAATGGATATCCAGAGGCTGCTTGGTTTGCTGTCCTCTCTTTCTCCCCCTCAATTTCCAAACACTTTTTCCTTGGGATGTCTTGTGTGGGGTGCTCACTAACTAAGCCAGTCTGGCTACGCCCAGTGCAGAGGAGTTATCCACCGGTCGGGGCTGTTTACATAAATGAGGACAGTGTGACACCCCAGGGTGTTTCACAGTGACTAAAAAAAAAAAAGTAAAATCTTTCTGTCGCTTGTTCCTCAAAGTCGCTTGGCTTGTAAATAGATTTTGATGGGTTTGCTTTCTTCCTTGCCCTCATACTCAAAGTACAAATAATTCTATCACATAAGACCCACTTCAATGCAAGTGTGCACAGCACACTAGCAAAAACCTTTAAAAAAAAAGAGAGAAAATCAACTCTTACCACCTACTAGAATATGATCAAAACAAGTGTGGGAACACAAATGAGTCATACGAGCCCCGAGCCTTATGCTCAAACAAAGATGTATGGATTGGGTATTGCTGATTGGATGACCTTTAACTAGAAGAGTGGGAAGAGAAGCCTTTGATGGGATCTTCTTGCTGTGTATAGGTTTGTGCGCATATATCTGCAATAATCTGACAGATCGTTTGTTGGGTATTCCTTTGTTTGTAGCTGTTCAGACAAAAAACATTTTTGAAAAGCAGTATGGCAATTTAAACGAATGGAAACTGAAGATAAACTAGACCACATAAAACAAATAGTTATAATGAAACCTTTTATTTGTATTAGATACATGTCTGATGACTTCAGACTTCATTAAAATGACCAAGGACTTAGAACTCAACTCAGACTTCAACATAATGACTTCACTCAGACTTGAGCCTTTTGACCTAAAATACTTGGAATTTTACAAACAAAAATGTTTTTTAACAAGGTGTTTTTTTTAACTTTATCTGTATTGATTTTCAGCTAATTTGTCTTAGCTTCCCAGAATCCCCAGACCTTAAGCCCAGTTCACACTGCAGAATAATTAAGATGATTTTTGCCCTGATTCTCCCCTTCTGACAATCTTAGGGAGCCCCTGATTACTGTAAGGGCTCTAAAGATAATCTTAGCAGATAGTCTTGCCATGTGTGTTGTGTTAAGAATGGTCTGGTTCTCTCAGGACGTCGTGGCCACTTTGATCACAAACTGGGGAAATCCAACCTGTTAGATTGTCTTGGCCCAACATTGCAGCCTGTGTGGTGTTCCCCGAGGATAAATGAGCCTGTGGAATAAGAAGTGTAGCCAATCAGAAAGCGAGGTGACAGTGAAGCTGTTTGTATTACTTGTTGTACCTGGCAGCAAAACTGTCACAGGTTTAGTTTACTCCTAAGTCACGTTTGATCTCGAGAAATTCTGCAAGATTTCACATCTGGCCTGGGAATGTTTGTGGTTGAAATCGGTTTGTGCATTATCTTTTTCTGTGTGATAACACACCACACACTGTAGGACCAAAACGGTTAACCTTAGTGATTTTTGGGTCACCACATGTTGAGTCACGTTTGAAATCAGCTAACAATTTGAAAATCTTGCTATGTGAACTGGACCTAACACATCATCCAGTTTAGTTCTAGAAAAGAATTGTGACAAAGAATAATAAAGAAGAAAAATGATACCTAAGAAAATTGCATTCACTCCTATAAATAATTAGGCATAAAAATAAAAACACAATACAGAAGCTGGAAAGTTATTTTGATAACAAAGCAAAACTGTAGTTCTGAGTTACCATTTACAATGCATTATTATTGTCTCATAATTATTCAATATTTGGTCAGATTACTTGCTCAGTACAAGAAACTCAAAGTTCAGGACTTGGGACCTGAGTGAAAAGACCTGTGTCTCACCTTTGATTTTTTTTTATGTCTTCAAAATAGATTTGTATTTGATGCTACAACTGACTTGCAGTGATTTATCTGGGTCAAATATATAATCTTTGTTTTTATCACAGATTAAAAAGGGTGATGATGTGGAAAACTGTGTTTTTTAAGAAAAAAAGGTGTTGAAATGACCGTGTATGGTGACGGCCCTTTTTGCACCCACAGCTCTAATGCCAAACAAGACCCGGCTTAATCTGGCCATGTGTGATGACTGGTGGAGGTCAGACAGGTTAAATGGTATTTGATTAAAATCAGTAGATGGTCAACTCGCTCCCTTTTTTCTTTCACACATCTTACACTGACACACATGCACGCACAGATACACAGACTTCTTTTTAGTGTGGCCTGTTGGGAATTTAAAAAAAAAGAAGAAATAACCTTTTTTCTACACTCCTTTTCTCTCTTGTTGTGGTTGCGAACGAGGTTTTGGATGAGAAGTGGGGGTGTTGAAGTGAGGTGGTGAAGTCGACCTGTATGTTTGGCTGGCAAAAAAAAAAAAAAAAAGGCTTGCCACTGTTTATCAAGCCACGGCAAATCCAATTAGCCTGTGGCCTGCCTTCCAACCCTATTAACCTGCTCAGCTGTGAGAGCACTCAACAGCCCCTGCCAATATCTCATTTCTCTCAACCGCTGATAAGATCGGCTCAAGATATTCAGTGGGGTTCACTCCAGCTCCATCTCTGATGCTGCAGCTGCCATGGAGGCTTTAAAAACCCCAGCCTCCGTCCTGATCTGTCTCCGTCTTCTTTCTTTCATTTTCTTCGTCTTTCTGTCTTTCACCCTCCACCCATCTACCTGTCACCTGCCTTCCATTTGCCTCACTTTCTCAAATAAAATCAACTGCTCCTCTTCCACCATCCGACCCACCGCCTTCTCTCTCAGGCGTTCTCTCTCTCTCCTTCTCAATCCTCCGTCATGTAGCTACACCAAGACAACAAAACAACTAGGACAGTAACTTCCAGGCCCACGGCTTGTTTCCTCCCAGACAGCGATCAGGGCGCATGCCCCGCTGTCTGACAGGAGGGGAAACTGATTTTCCTTATCATGGCCTGCCCACAAAGGGCCAGGCCAGGCCCGCGTGATTAGCATTCCTTGGTGGAGATGTGTCAGCCCTATTTCTATCACAGAGACAGATTGAGGCTTTCACTCAGACTGGCGACTGAGTGACACATGGCCCTGACCGGGGGGACAACATTGTTATTTGAGTTAAGAAATCAATTTGTATCAAATGTACACTGTAATTTATTTGTTGCCTTTGAAGGGAACCTGGCTAAGATAAATGGGAATGGACTTCTTTTTTCTTCTTCTCCCTCCCCCTCTTTTCTCCCTTACCTTGAGCCTGAACTGATAAAGTTCTTGTGAAGCCCATGATAGTTCTCGGCGTCAGAGTAAAAAGTGACAAACACGTTTAAAGTTGTGCAGTGATCTTTAAATCTCAAAAAGAACACCTTGTCGGACATGATAGAACATTTTTACCTCTTCCCTCCCGTCTGTCAGCTGGCTCTGCTGACATGCCGCTTTAGTATTTTTGCTGACATTTCGCTTTATCACATACATCTACCGGGGAATGGAGAAGCGATATTTGTCCTTTTTTAATACCCTTTTTTTTCACTTGATTCACAGCGAGCATCCAAGCTCCGAGATCAAGATGGTCTTTTTGAGTTCAAAAAGATTAATCTTTTTATTTTGTGTCATGTTTTGAAGCCTCTGAAACAATAATCGTACCCTGCAACGTGCACCCTTTGCCTGAAAATGGGATGTGTTTTTCCACTCAGTTTTCTCGGCACGTGTACCATTTTAGAATGTCGTCCTGCATCACAAAAATGTCTCATTTTACTTTATTAAAACATCAAAAAACAATAAATTATTAGGAGTTGTGAATGTATTCCTTCTAGGTTATAAAAGAAATTTAAAAAGCAGGTGTTAAAATGTTTTAATGTCAATCTTTGCACAGCACTGCGTTTAAAAAATGGAATTTAATCAGATGCAGTGCATTTACTTACAGATTGCTCCTTAACCAAAGCAGTTGAACAAATATGAGGAGAAATCTGGTTTCATTTAGTCGGCTGCTTCCCTGCTGGCTGAATCTGAGGAACAAATGTCTTCTGCATCATCGAGTCTTGAGGACTTAACACTCAATTCATCTGGGAGCTCTTGGAATGGAAAGCCTCTCAGCACTTCACAATTATTTTACAGATCAGCGCACGTTAACTCTTGCAGGTAATTTCAGCTATAGCCCGGGTCTGTGAGCACCAACCAGCCAGGGACTAGAGAGGGCTTCTTTTTTTTTTTTGCACTATTGGCGAGATAATTCCAATATTTTTAATCTGTCTATTGAATCAGATGGGTTAGCAGGTTTTACTTGAAATTCTTGCTTTTGTGGGAGATACTTTAAAATAAAATACTTAACTACACACGTTTGCTCCAATTTCTGGTCAAAGTATTAATGTTTCATAGAAGGAATTCATAACTCGTGTGTTCCTTTTCGGAAAAAGGAGGAATATGATGCATTTACAAAATATTATATTATTCTGTTAACATCATTAACTTGTTTTTCAAACACTGCAATAAAAAAAATCTGGTGTCTTCCTACCAAACAGATAGAGAGCCTCCAGGCTGACCCAGTATATGTTGGATTTTTCATGGGGGCTGCAAAGCAGAGTCTGCACTGAATTTCAGTTTGAAAAAAAAAATAAACATATGCAAATAAAGTCAAAAGATGCACAATTGAAAAAAGATGCCATACTGCCTCAAAGCTACATACTCTAAAGCTAAACAAGATTAGGAAAATTGAATCATTTCAGAAGCTGTGGGTAGAATGTAAACGGGTCGGTGTTTTTAATCCTCTGGGGCAGGTGACCAGCTCAGCATGTGTACAAACACACTGTATGAAGAACAAATAGGAGAGCCTGAGACTGTACATGGGCTCATTTGAATGAAATACTACCTTTCCTACCTGAGAAGTGATTATGTTTACCAGCTTTGCCTCAGATGTCACTAGAAGGCTTCTGGCCACAAATATCATTATAACTTTTAGTCCATTTCCTATTCTGGTATTCTCCTGTCACATGTTTGTCATATAGGTTCACTTTGTTCATCTTCTCATATCCTTTGGTCTTTTAATGTTTGCCTTTTTTTACATGGAATTTCTTTGAATCGGTAAGTAAGTTTTGTGTTTTTCCACCTAAAATTGGATGGTGGATCTTAATAATAAAATATTTTATTGAATATATTTAGACACCTTAAAACTTACCCAGAAACAATCATCACACAGACGCTGTGATAAGGTTAATAAACAACATTTTATTTAGTTATTATCATCAAACTGTTTCACTAACACTTTCTAACTGAAGGAGGTCTGTGGAAGTCATTTAAGAAGATCTGACCTGCTGACCCCTGGTAAACAAATGACCCTATAGCAAGGATCACATTTCAGCTGTTTATTTTCTCAGAAGAATACGCTCCACTGTAGGAACAGCAGCTTTGGTAACATTACCACACATATGGCATCTTTAAAACATTTGAATGTATACAGTCTTATCGGCTGTATTCTGGCTGACCTTTATGCTGCGTTTCTCAAGGCTCAACTCTATATTTGTCATATCAACAGCATGGCGATACTCTTTCCATGCGGCTCTCAAATGACATCGTGGGAAAAACATCTTGCGTCAACATTGGAGTTATGGTATATTTTGGACACAGAACTAAAGACCAATGCACACATGAGAGGACATTAATGTTCACACAGGGAAATAGTTTTTAATTGTTGATTGTTTAAAAAATGCATGTTTTATTCTTTATGCCTCCTCTGCTTTATTTCCACGTTAAATTGTTCAGATCTACAAAGGCTCAAACTGTTTGAGGGTACCAAATAATCCCATGGTTAGCCATCCAACAGGTGGATTCACTCCCTCCTAACACATATCTTGTTGAACTACTGGGGTCAGCAAACTGCTTAATCCCTTCCTCTACTGCTCCATTTGCACAAACTGATAAATCTTCCCAGCTTTGTGACAGGAAGTAACTGGCTTCTTTCATGCCACTGGCCAAGGGCAGATGGGGTAGATTCAATAAGGTATGTACATTTTATTTAAAAATTGCAAAAACATTTGTACATTTTAGTAAAAATCAAATGGGACACATTGGGACACATAACATAAATCAGTCTTATTCTATTAAAAGTTTCCATGAATATTCAGTCATATTTTAAATGATTAGCGTACTGGGAACTCTTGATTGTAAAAAGTCGGTTTGATGGAATTGTTTTATTTAATGCTGCCAAAAAGTGAAAAGTAAGCAATTATGTTTTGCCTGTGTGTGTTTGTTCCCTTAGCAATAGATCTCATGGCCCACAGAGGTAAATTGAGTGTGTTAGTAGCTGAGAGTCATCACCATCACTTTGTCCGAGTGCTAAATGTGTGACAGCCTTGCTTAAATCTAAGCCATGTTTGCCTGTATACAAAATGTTCAGTGAACCACTGGATGGATTTTAATCTCAAACCATTTGGTGTCACTATTCGAGATGACTGTCACAGCTAACTGACCTTAGCTAACACAAAAATGGCTATAGCTACAATGAGCTAAAATTTCATATGAAAATCATTCCCATCACATTCTTTGAGTCCTAACAGAATAGATCCTGTAATATTGCACTTTTTTTTTTTACAAGACCCTATCAAAACAGATATGAGTCCATGATTTCTCAACCTAAGATGATTGTAGAATAAAATCTGAAAGGCTGCAGATGATGTGAGTTCCTTCAAGGATTGTTAGGCTTTATTTGAGATGGAAAAACAGCAACAGAGTGTAATAAAATTAGTGGGAAATTCAATTTGGTCACCTGATGTCTGAGGAACAACAATGATATTTTAAAGGAGCAAAAACTCACTGAGCTAAAACTAAAACACTCTCAGTGTGTGGAGTATTTAAGTTTATTTCAATTCTATAAAGAAATCTCAACTTTGACTTTGAATCAACGACTTTGACACAAACTGCTCAATGTCCCTAACAATTACAGACTTTCACATTTTAAATAGATTATATATAAAACTTGTATTACCCAAATACTTTTGAGACTATATGCATTTTTTACTTTTCTGTTGCCTACCCTCTTGAATGGTCAATGCTTGGAGATTAACAACATCTATCAGGTTGTTTCATTACTCTCATTCTTTTTAAATTGTGACTTTTAGTTAAACTTCCTGACAGGCAGACAGAAAGATACAAACATTACAGACCACAATGTGGCATACTGTGGTAAAAATACAAATACACGGTACTTTAACCTTAAATACAAATACACAGTACTTTTACCTTAAAAATATTCTATAAAAGAAGTGACATTTATTTTCTTGTCCATAAACATGTGTAATTATACATTTATACAGATGAACCATGTTCATGAATAGAAACTTTCCATTTAACATTGAGGTCTAATCAGAGAAATTCTTGCCTGCAGACAGTCCATGTGTTATCAATCTGTCTCTCCACCATGTGACACCAACCTGTCACACAACTGCTGCCTCAGCTGTGGCCAAATAGACATGTGGATTTACATTTTCAAAAGACAAACCATTAGAGAAGTGTAAATCATGAGTATATGCAAAATATGAATCTAGTATTGTAAAGTTAACTAATGAATCTAACATATAAAGTTCAATACTGTAGTCAAATACTAATGTCATAATATCAAAAACCCTCATGATTGATGTCGAGCCTCATACGTCCAGTCATAAATCTGTTTGTTGGATTGTGGTGATGTTTTTGTGTTTTTAAACCATAAAGCAGATTTGCTTTGACAAGAAAGGTCAAAAAGTCATGAAACTCTATCCTAGTAAGTAACAACTACTTACACAACAATAATAGAATGTTCTTACAAAACATTTGGAAATAAAGTGGTATTTGTTTTGTGAAACAGGAAGATGTTAACATTAATGTGTCACATATCCATTGCCTGAGAACATGAAGTGAAAGTTGGGTCACAGCAGAGTTCAGTATATTAGCTGCAGAGTTTAAAAGGTGTGACAAATGTTGCTCAACCTGATGCTAAGTGTCAGGTTGTGTTTATGGTGTGTCGCTTTCATACAGCTTGTTTTCTCTGCTTTGGCTGACTGATGGACTCCTCAGACATGCCAGGCTTTAGCCTCGATGCGTTGAGTTTGTTGCTTTTGACAACCTGGTCCTCTTGCTAGCTGATTGGGAACCCGAGTGGTGGATTAAAGTCGCAGCTTTACAGCCTGATCAGTTGTTTTACTGCAGGTTGGCCGGCTGCCTCGGTGCCTGACTGGTTGACGGATTGGTTTGCCGGCTGGCTGTCTGAGTGAAGTTGTGTGATATATGATGTGGTTCGGAGTGGTTGCGATTAACGGATTGGCAGAACAGTTGCATTCATTAATAACTCCACCCTACGGGGCTGGAACAGACCCTGTCTGCTGACTGTAACAGTGCTCGAATCACTGGTGGTTTTTGTTTGTTTTTATTCAGGAAAAATTAATAAAGCTAGTTTTATGATTTGTAGACTGTCATTCTGAAATGTGTTTATGCATCCATTTGAGAGTAAATATCAGCTGAACACTGTTCGTGGTGAAAAATTCATCAGGGGTATCATCATCACTACGCCTGACTGTCAAAACGCTTCCCTGCACTGCATGTAGATCTGCTTTGAATCTCACCCTCTCATTGCTGCAGGGTTGGAAGAATTTAAGTTAATAAACTGGCTCATAAGGGAAGATTAAAGACGGCGTGTAATTTGATTAAGTGAATGGGAATGAGAGAGGCCACAGATGGGAAAATAAGCTTTTCTCGGGCCTCATTAAAAGAAACAATCCTGTAAAAATTCTACTGTGAAAGCTTGCTCACAAAAAGGGATTTTTTTTTGTACAGTTTCAGCCTACTGTTGACAAATTGCTGCAAAACAGTTTGTAATAATTTACACTGTCAGCGTTAAATGTGTTTCTTGTTGTGATGGCTGTTCATAAGAAGTGTACCTGATCCTTTTATTGTTATATTTTATTATATCCTGTCAGAACTTGGTTCGTTTCATTGTTTGAACATGATAAATGTGTTTCTACACACTTAGTCATGCAAATGCAAAACAAATATGCAGCAATAATCCAAATGCGTGACTAATTCCACGATGAGCTCAAGCAATATTTGTGTACTCTGTGTTTTTGTTTAAAAAGGTCTAAAAATCAAACCAAAATCATAAAACATCACATTCATAAAGCACTGTTTGATCTCACAATGATTTTGTTGCTTTTTGTAAGAGAATAAAATGATTGCTTTGCATAAACATTCTAAAACTTGTCGATTGTGGACTAACTAACTCAAACAAAGTTCTACACATCATTCATTAACTTTATGGGAAAAAAATAATAAACCATGAGCCAAGTTCATTCAAATTCTTCCTCAATCCAGACCCATTTTCAGCCCTGTCTGACTTCATTCCCTCATCCACATGTGCAGGGAGATCAAGATTAGGTGTCTGCAGAATGAAAACCCAGCAAGCTCACCTGCTCGCCCTTGATATTACGCTGGAAATATAAAATCCATTCCAAGATTTAGACATCTCTCGCCACCAAAAAAAGAAAAAAATGTTCTTTTCTGTCTGGAGCTACAGACTGCCTGTCTGTGGTATCGTTCCTTATTGGCTCAAACTAGATGTCTTAGTTATTGGGATGAAGAAATCCCTGTCAGTGGACATTCATGGGAGAATCCCCCACTTTTCTCACTCTTCAGTGAGGTGAGGTTAATTTATATTTCTCAGACTTGTTTCTTTCTCCTTAGAAATGGATTCAGTTGAAGTGTTGCTGCCGGATCGTTATCGGTGTGCTATCATTCCGCTGGGACAGCCTAGCCATCATCACAAATGGACGTTTTTTTTTTTCTTCCACAGGAATAAAACATATGAATTAAACTTCATAAGCTTATCTGGTCTTTGATATGTAGAAAGCCCAAGGTTTATTTCCACATTAATCCCCACACCCGCCTATTGCTTTGGCTCTTTGATGCATGAAGGTGGGTTTAGAAACTGGAATATGCCAGGTATATATAACTGCATGTTTTACCCATTGCTTGAGCTTCAGACCCTCTTTTCTCCCCCCCCCTTTTCTTTTTTCTCTGTCTCTCTCACCGACACACAGGTTTTCCCTAAGAATTTCATTACAAAAGGTAGCCATATGCATTGAAATACTGCCGGCAAGCAGGGGTCATGTAGCCTGATACTAAATTTCCCTTGCCTTTGTGCAATCTTAATTGTCTGTCATTTCTGTCTGCAGTCCCGTCTATGCGTGCTCCAAATAAAAACCTATGGAAACATGAAAGGCGGAGCAGTGCCCTCACTTTCATCAAGAGATCGCTTACCTGGCCTTGCCGTGGCTACCCCAGGCTTGTGTTACGTACCTCATAAAAGTAGCTCTTGTTTCACCGATGCACTGCCCCATCCGAGCACTGGGCTAATCTGTCAAGCCGAGCTCCCAGGCAAATTCTTCTGCAGCGTAATAGACACTCACAAAACTCCACTGCCTTTCTCCGGCGCTCGTTTTAACCCACCCTCCATTTTTGTGCAGCGGGATTCCCTGATGCCCCTCTGATGTTGCTGACAGTTGAGGCTGTGGATGCCATGGCAAATTTATATTGTGCTACTGCATCTGTCATTGTTTTCATCGAGGTGTTGACCTCCACACGTCCTCATCAGAATGTTGCCTCAGTTCTGCAACTCCAAGCAAAACAGATACCTGCGACTTGCAGAGGGTATTCCCCGCCGTGGAAATTTCCTCTTCTTTTGATAGTTGGAGCAAAACTTTGACAGACAGTTGGAAACCATGGGGGAATTAGGTCACAGAGGGATGGGAGAGAGACAGAGGGCTCAGGAGAGTTGGGCAGCGTTACTATAGCTCACGCTGTACACTGCCAGCACAGCAATATATTCACAGGACTGAGATCCTCTGTCAAACTACAACCTATCTAGTGTCCTTCATGCCTCACCCTGGAAATCCTTTTGATCTTCTCAACTTTGATCTCAATGTCAGTTTTAAGCCCTTGTTTCCATTATTCGGAAAAATTTCTCCTTTGTATAAATATGTGTGGAACGTGCTCCACGAAGGACGTTATCGCTTTGCAAAGCAACATGACTGAAAATATCCACCCAATGTATTTATTGCTGTCTAGCTCTTATAGCAGCTAATATTAAAAGTGTTGATGGCATCAAGGCAGATATACGGGCCATAGTGGAAAGAGTGACAACCCTTCTGTCTTTTTTTTATGGCTTTCGCCAGTTACTGGGCCACGAACAAAGCGAGACAGTCACCGAATTGAGTTTATTACCCTTAAACCAGACTCAAATGATCGCACCCTCCATAGGGGAAATACAAGACAGTCATGGTATTTTAAGCAGATTTCCTCTTAAAAAGGAGGAGAAGCGGGCTTTTCTCCTTTAAAGTGGTCTTATCACCGTGGCTGTCGACTCAGTGGAAAGCCTGACAGCTACAGCCTGCTGAGACACTGAGTGGCCGTGCTGTGTCTTCTGCTGTTAGCGATAGACAGGCAGGACAGCCATGCTTTCTCTGCTATGCTTTCCTTCATAACTGACAGTGGCATAAATCTTTTGGCTTCTTATTTATAGACCTAATTCTTTTATTTTTTACAGGTTAAGCTGAAAATTAATGATCTGATAAATCTATGATTCAAGCAACTGAGAAATTCTACATTACACAAACAATTTCTCCTGCTGTGAATGAAGAATTTGCCCCAACGCTGCTCCCTACAGCTCATCTGAATACTTTATTTTATGATTTTTAAAAATTACTACACATCAGTCTTCATCATATTATATTGCATTGATGGATTCGGAACATCTGTTCTTAGGGTATATCTCAAACCTTTACAAGTGTTTTAAAAAATTTATATTTTCCTATTCTTTCTCATCTCCACCCTTTCTATGAGCCATTACCATCATCATTATGCTAATCCAAGTCAATTATTTACGCGTGAAGAAATTCCACGGACTCATCCTGGGGTCAATGTTCAGTTAAAGGCCTCTGCCTTTACTTGAAGTAAACTAAGCCTTGGCGTTGTATACAGAGGGGCCTTTAATATTCATTATCCTTAACATCACACTCTGTTGAAAGTCAAGGTCTCCTCACATTCCAGCCAAGTTATTAGTCAGCATTGAGGTTTATTTGTCCAAAGGTAAGATAAACCAGAACCCCTCTGCTCTAGACTTGCAACACTGACTGATTTGTTTGAAGAAAGGAAAGTGTTTTCTTTTAACAAATAGTCCAAAACCACAAGATAATGCATACATACAGCCTCACAGACAGATAAGGAGTTCACCTTTTCTCTTTTTTAGGTGGACACTGATCTTGTGTTTTCCATCATTACCTTCTGATCAGTTATCAATAGCAAATGCCTTTATGTAGCAGTAAGAACCAGAAAACCAGTTGGAGATTATTATCTGTGTGAATTAGTGAATTATGCAATAAAACCAATGCAGTATTTAGATTATCCAGCAGAGGGCAGCACATTTTCATTGCAGCATCATTTTAAGGAAGGTACTAACCCTGTAAAAGAGGTAAAGGTCTTACAAACCTAGAAATGTATGTATCAAATATGGTACAGTTGGCATTAAAGTGTTAAAATTTGAGTTTTTCAGGTGTGTTTGCACTTTTAATGAATGCAAATGTAGTTTACATATAACATTTACCGCAGTGAAGATTTTTTTTTTGAACTCTTCAACATTTTTGTTTCCATGCAGATTTGGAATATGAAGTTTTTGAGAAATGATGATTAGTGCAAGCATACACACTATTACTTTGTGCACTAAAAACCAAAATGGAGCCATTTTTACTCATTTTCTACATGTGTCTCACTTTATTTTGAACCACTCACATTTAAACTTTGATTGCATGTTGAAAAGAACTGAAATTTGTATCCAACAAAAATAAGTAATAATTTAGTCAAGCAAAGCATGATCTTTCTCTGTTGTTATTTTTAATGTTTTGACATAGTGGCATGACATGGGTATTTCAGCTATTTCGACAGGTTTTCTTTTTTTTTTTCATTTTTATAAAAGGAAAAATATATCCAAAGATAGAATTGTAAATGGGGTTATCACATCTTGTATGTTCCTTGAATGAGAAGTAAAAGGTAACATGATTTCAAAATAAAAGTACAATTTAATTTCATTTGTTTTGATTACCAGGTCCTGGACCACGATACCTGATAAGTACTTAAGTCTTTTTTTTTTTACTAAATAAATGTTTGTTTTTTGTATTTTATTGATCAACATTAAACTATCAACCTCCTAAGGAGTTGTACTTATGTCAAGAACAATAACGAACTGATTCTTGCCTCACAATATGATGTCTCACCATTTTAAGATTTAAAAAACAATATGGTGCCTGACATCCATCAGTGGTAATGTATTTAAATATGTTTGTAGTGTTTTTCCTAACTCTAACCCTCCTTGTATGCATTTTAAATGTAATTACACACTGAGACAAATGTTTTTTTCATTAATTTTTATTGTTTTTACTGTGCCTGTGAAAGACCTGCAGTGTTACTAAACCTGAACTCCAGACAAAAGCAATCAATTTCTCTCAACTGAAATCTCTGCCTCTGGACTTCCTGTTTGTAGTCGAGGCTTTGTTGCCTCTTATTTGTCTACATAAGGACGACACATGTCAAACAAATAATACATAGCTGGTGAACAAGTCACCATCAGTTGACCAAACTGAAGAGATGGAAGCCTTTAAGAGATTGATAAGCCAAAATCTATTTTATCAGAATATTGCATAAAAAGTTTTATTTCTATTTTATTAAAACTAAAACAAAATACAATATCATATGTTAACCCTTTAAAATTTGAGTATGGAGGCCTTTTATAGGTATCTCATATGCAGCTGATGAAAAGTTATTTACAACAAACCTAAATACCATCTCAACATTGAGTTTTCTGTGACTTCACTCCTCATATAAAGACCAAAGATAATGACAGTGAATAAATAAGCAAAATCCAGGGAGTGACACACACATACTAAAAGCCACACGCTTTGTCAAACAACCCAAACCACCCATGAATCCACCCGTTTGCTCTCAACTGTCTAAATGTTTTTAATTAGCCAGGACTGGTGGTATTCCCTCTGAGACTGCTCACTGCTGGTGCATCTCACTCACTTACTGATGTGTCCTAAAGATGAACTCTGAAGGAAAAAAAAACTAAACATGGAATTAAAAAAAGAGGGATCTTCATTTTCTTAACCAAAACCAGCCTAAAGAGAGGTGGCTTGTGGGTTGCCTGCTGCTGCACAGAAGATTCCCATTAGAGTCGTGTTCAATTGTCCCATAATTGTCCTCTTCTTTCTTCCCAGAAGAAGTTGCTGACATGAGAAATTAGGCAATCAGGATGGCATTAGTGCATGAGCGGGGGACTGGGACATGGTTATACTATAATGTATAGGCCCCATTGGGGGTGCAAATAAGCAGGAAAATAGTCACATCTCCCTTTGAAGTGATGGCTTCTCCCAAATTAAACTCTTAGTCACACTGCTATCAAAAGGATATGGCTGTTAGCGGTGGCCTGCTCTGATCTGAGTGCACGTTTTAAAAAAATGTAGCTTCCGATTGATGCCCTTTAGCGCAGATTATTGGGAGTACACATAAATATTTCTGTATTTTTCTGTCAGCCTGTCACAAAGGAGTTGTTAAAGTTTAGGTTGTTATTCTGGTTTTAACACCAGAGCAGAACGGAGGTAAACGTTTAATTTGATCTAGTTTAATGAGGAAAATCAATAACTTTGTAAATGTTATCTGTTTGTATAACTGTCTTATTTAATTTAAAGTTTTAATATAATTTTAGCCTAATGAAACCGTCTGTCCTCACATGAGGATGCTGGCTTTATGCACTGTAATATTGTATTCTGTTCAAGTTAGACGTGCATTTATTTACAGACTCCTGGTTTAAATTTTTAATGTTTGGAACAAGAAAATTAGAATTCAATTGTTTAAAAAAATTTTTAATAAATAACTGTTTCAGGAGGTTAAAATAAACAGAAGACCTAATTTAACTCTATGAAATGTCTAATATTAACTAATTAACTTACGTGATACAAATTGTAAGGTAGTTGGAATTAAGAGTTTTTAAATAAATTTTGTTGCATCGTGAACACACACACACACACGAGCAAAAAGAAAGAAAAGTTAACAGATATTACAAAAACAACTTATAACTTTGCGTATGACAAAATGTACAAATATTTTAAACCATTAACACCTTAAAGAAATAATTTCTAAATGAACTAGGTCATAAATATAGCACTAGATGGAATAAAGGAGAGGGAAATAAAGTAGAAAAGTTCCTCCAAACCTCCTGTAGGGATTCAATGAGATTACCCCCCCCAAAAAAGATTGAATTAGTTTAGCCAACAGAAGGAAGAAATGCTAGAAAACTAATGGCAAATAACAAGCTTGTGACAATTCATCAGGCAACTTCACAGAGGGGAGGGCTTCAGTGGAATGCTGGAGACGGGACCTTTCCCCTGCGCTGTGTTATTCTAACAAACAATGTCAATGAGATGGCATCCTACCTCTCACCAATTTGCATGGTTGTCAGAGGAGTGAAAGCCAGTTTAAAGGTACATCCTTTATGTGCTGGAGAAAGGATTAGGCCCAGCCCCACAAAGACGCTTTGATTTTCTTGCAAATATGTATAAGAAGTTTTGCTGAGAAAAGTGAGTTTTCAAAGCTGCAACTTTTCTAAAGCGGCATGATTTTCTTTTTCCGTCTGTGAGTATGTGCTTTGAAAGATGAACAAAGTTCTCCTCCTGAATGAGAGAAATATTTAGACACAATGTTTAAATCTGAAACTTTTAATTTTTCTTATTATGAAGCCTTGTTTTAATTGACTTTAATAAAATGCATGTAATAGAAATAAAACAAGGTTAGGATGTTTTGCTGTCGTTTCCTTTCTCCATCTCTTCTCTTTATTTGCATTTCATTCTGTGTGTGTGAGTGTGTGTGTGTGTGTGTTTCTGTCTGAAACCTCAGCTTTTGGTTCAATGATCAACACACTGATCCCATTTAAACACAAGCAGTGAGCCTGTGCTCACCATATGCACTTAGCAATGAGGTTAGAGTGCAGTCCTCATTAGCATGTATAAACTCCCTGTGTCAAGAGGTCGCCTTTGACCCCAACACGTAGAATATTTCACTGAGATAATGCATACTTTATTCAGTCTTCTATAACTTTCAGAAAAGATTCTTAGCTGCTTTTCTTTTTTCACTTTTGCAAAACAGACTTTTTTATTACACACACACACACACAGTAAAATTCCTTGTCACATGCATTTCTCTTCAATTCCAGGAATTGTGTGTTAATGGCTAAATATATTGTTGTAATAAAATACTCTTTTGCTACAAGTTCTACAATTCACGGAAGGCTAATTGTGAACAAATTGTGCAACAGTTGCACAAATGTTCTTGTCACATTTTATTCACAAAGTGTTCTGTCTCAGTTTGTTTGAACTTTAACCTCATTTTATCTGTGATTAATTGATTCAGTTGCCAATCCCTTCCAAAGTTGTTTAACGTTTTTTTTTGTTTTTTTTTTGCAATTAGTGACTCTTAGAAAGAAAACTCAGAAGAAAAAAACCTGAGGAGGGTTTGTGATGCCAGTGACGACTTTGTGAATAACATGAGAGGAAATTTGTCATGGAAATTTTTAAGCATGTTCAAAAATTGAAAATAGCCCTGTGACCTCTAAAAATGTTTTAAGACATTTTGGAAACTTCATCAAGCTTTTTGGAATTTGTTGCTAAAATTCACAGCCCAGTGAGATACGTGCTTTCTTCAAGGAGCATTGCTTTTAATTAATTCATATTTTTATAATTTGGTTAAATTTGTTTTAATTATGTTTTTTAACCACTAATAGTTCAAAATTAACATTTCTTCTTTTTACATTTATCACTTCCTACTGATCCCAACCAGCTATAGGAAAATAAAATACACAAACATGCACCTGTACAAGTAAACATTAGTGTCTGACAATCACTTTACTGGTTTGAGTCAGTGAGTTGATGGATGAATACAAGGTGACCATATTTCCAAATGTTTCTCTTGGCATTAAAGAGAGTAAAACACACACACACACACACACACACACACACACACACACACACACACACACACACACACTTGCACAAACAACGTTTTCATGCTTAAAAAAGATCACCAGAGAGCCGATGTCCCTTCGGTCGCAGTCCAGCACAATGTGTTCCAGTTCACTTTCATCATGTTGTACCAGCTGAACATGGTGTAGCTTTCAGCCCTGCCCTGTGGGAAACCAGCCTGTCTTTTCTCCTTTTCTCTCACTGTGTGTGTGTGTGTGTGTGTGTGTGTGTGTGTGGTGTGTGTTAGACAGAGCGAGATGCTGAAGAGCTATGTTGTCCCAAGCTTTCAGCAACACAAACTCCCTTTCCTTGGGCCTCCAGCGTGGATTGGCTCTGTGTGGCATGCTCCGATGAATGCTACCCCGATTTCTCTCCGAGAAAGCTACCAGCCCTTAAAGCATGTCTGCTGGACGGAGCTGGGCTGCCAAGACAGGAACTTTTTCTGAATTTATTGTCCTCTCCCGGTCTTTCTTCCTGTTCTTCTTTCAGTCTTTCTCTTTAAAGGCAAACAAAGGAAGCGTCAGTCTGAGATATTCTTTCAGACCACTCAAGCAAACACACAATCTGCAATAATAAGCCCTTAAAATAATGAGAATATTTCTCAATTAATACCTCATAAAAGTGTCCTTTTGTTCAAAACATGACATTTGATCATGTCGGTAAGTGTTGCACGAGTGTGCAGCTGACTGGGTGCAGCAGTAGTCATCTAAATGTTCGATCACCGCCCAGGACTCTGGATAATGTAATCACACTTCAGTCAACACTTTACACATGAATTTCTTTATTTTCTCTGCCGTTTTTTCCCCATCCTTACCCCCAAGTTCATGTCGAAACAGATGTCTGGCAAATAATATGCTCCTCGGTGACTTGTGTCAACAGGTTTACGAAAATAACAATGTTCTCATTGTTTAGAAAGGTCGGTGCTCCAGACGGACCGAATCTCCAGGTTGTTGACGTTCTTGAATACTTTAAGATATTAATTCTCTCCTTCAAGGTTACTTAACGTGACCTAATAACACGTTCTCATATTTTTTCAAAATAATTTGACAAATTTCTCCGTTCAACTCGATCTTGCTCTCCATGAACACGTTGCTTAGCACAATAAATCAAAGCCCCCCTAAATAATATAAATGGGAACAGGAATAATACATGAGAAACTCTGTTCGGCGTCACACATGAAGGGTGTAATCTAATTAGATGGTTGTTTAATTCAAGTATCAGTTCTTGTCTGCGGAGGGAGGGTTTTAATCACAATGTGAGTCAGAAGGTCACTGGGCCTGATGGAGATCTTTAAAGAACCCAGCGCTGTTCATCTTAAAGTTCTCACTTAGTCAAAGCTTCAAGACGAGAGTCCCGTTACATTTTCTATTGACTTTTTTGGCATTGTTACATCTCTTCAGAGACCTTAAGCAGCTGTGGACGTTCTGCTGGTTCACCAATTAATACTCAGAGGCCAAATGTTCCCAGTCTCAGGGGACCCAAAAACTAAACAAACCCCAGGTTTCCACTTTCAAGCAACTTCAGAAAAGTCGGTGTGAGAGTTTGAATCAAATATCTCAGATGTCCGCTTTGTTTACATTTTGCTTCCTTTTGTATTCCTTAGGGGAAGCTTGGAAATGGTAATAATGTCAGGGCGGGCTATACCTTTAATGGCTCAGACGAGGTGGAGCTTGCCTCTAAGATGTTCACAACGAGCAGCATGAGGACGTAGAAGAGCCTTAATCAGTTCTGAAGCTGATATGTAGGTAAAATAAATGAGACTTCAAACAAGATAAAGTTGTGTTATGGAGGCATGAGGGGGGTGCACTTTGTGTGACATACACAAAGGTTCACCTGTGAAACAGACCAGAGACTCGTGGCCTGTTTAATGTCTCCACTCAGGTTGGATTTGTTTGGTGTCGAGTAAATAATTAGCTGATTCAGCAATGTGGAGTTCCTCAGAAAAGCTGGAGGCCTGAACCACATTTATACATATATGTTGCAGTAAAATGATTCAAAAATATGAAAGGAAAATTGATCAAATGTGGTGAAATGTTCCTGTTAAAGTAGAATTTATGTTTTGTTTTGTTTTTTTTAGAAATAAAGGTAAATTTTAAAGGTAATTAGTGTGATTTTTGTACATTTTCTTTGGATACTGTTTTTAAAAGTAAAAAGTGCAACAACAAAAAAAAAGTCCTGACTGTAAGTGAGTTTGAAGTATTTTTGTTTGTCATCTTAGATTTTACCTTAAATATGAGGGACCTTTAAATAGTATTTTGTTCCCAAATGGACTGCTACTGATTTACCACTTGTTGTCAGAGTATACCCATTCAATCTGAACTCTTAATGTGACTCATTTCAAGCAGATGTTGTTACTTTCATACTTGTTAAAATGTTGTCCTCTGTGATGACTGAAAAGTATCTGACTCAGCTCTCGGAAAGCCAAAAGCATCAAATCCTTCCTAGATTTGCAACTTTTGCCCTAATCTGATGAAATCTTCACATTTACAAGTGAAATCCGTCCTCACGAACGTCTCCACTAACCAAACATTATCAGTTGGAGATTATGTAGCAGCACTGCTGATGGAGCAGGATCCAGAGGACCCTCCCTTTTTTCTTGAAAACTAATGTTTACAATCATTTAGGGGCGTCTGTGGAAGGCATACAGGAGACACAGGCGTATGTTTGTCTCCGTTTTGAGGATTGTGGTTCAGCTGGAGCTCATCTGGCGACCTTATGTGCAGCTCATCCACTCCACGGCTCGTGTTGTTTCATTCTCTCCTCAATATTTTCTTTTTTTTTGTACAGTTTGAATATCCAACCTGCTTCTTCCTCCTGAATGCGGATTGTTTTTCTTTTATCAGCTTTTCTACTTATTTGGATCTCTCAACAGCTTTCATCCCTTTTTTGTGAAGCATCCATCGCATCAGTTGTCTCTAGTTATATGTGTCATCCATATGTGCTGATGGCTGAGTTTTAGAGACCTTTCATGTGTGCATCATGTGTTGTAACGGCTGGAGTGGGACGCAGCTCGAGTAAATCATTTTGTCATATGAGTAAAATCTGCTGAGTGCACCGGGGTCATGAGCAGGTTTTGTGGCTGCGTTTTCTGCTTCCCCCGATTACAAGAACAGTTTGTTCCAAAACACAACAGTCACAAATTTACAGAAAACATCTAACAAATATTAAACATGGGGACTATTGATAACTTATTATTGCTTTTTACTTTACAACGCTTGTTACAATGACACAATAATAATAAACAGGCTGACGCTAATGTCTGAATAAACACTGGTTTGACTTCTGGAGAGAACTGAAGCAGGAAAACTAGCTGGAAGTGATTTAAGATGGTTTTATCCATTGAAGAGTGCAACGATTCTGCAGTTTCATTTTGAGTACATTTGCACCAAAACCTGTGAAATGAATTGGTTTTGTGTGCATGAAGACTGAAGTAAAAATAAAGGGCATTACAGTGAAATAGTGTGCTAGAAGTTGCAGTGGTTGGAGTTGTGGGAAGACCTTCTACATCTGTTTTCAACTTCATGTTGCTGGGAATCTAAGTTTGCTTAAAAAAGATTATTTTTCTTTTTTGCAAAAAAAGATTGTTTTCCTCATTTAGTCATAACAAAAAACTTTGGTTTTGGGGTTAACCTAAGTGATTCTTGTTGAATGTGTAACCCTAAACCTAATTTTCACTGTGACTTTGTTGAAGTATTGTTAACCTGCTATAGCCACATTCTGGATTAGAAGACCTGCTGCTTTTCTTCCTTTTCTATTTTTTAAATCATTGACATTTGACAATCTCAAATAAAGCTTCTGAGCAAAAATTTACATTATTGGATTACATGATGTCATTCAAACCTTATAATAATCATCAACAACTGACTCAGTTATTAAACTAGAACTTTGTTATTGTACTTTTACATATATTATGAAATTCTGTATCCTACCATCACACTATCTCAGCTGTTGGGGGAAAGGTGCTGTGTCTGAGACTCACAGGACCCCCAAAAAATGTCTTCTGAGGCAAGACAAAGAGAACAAAACAGTTCTCCCACACACCAGTATAGGGTCTCAAGACAAATGTCCTTTGACCTTGTCACTGCTTCCCCCTTTACATCCAGCCCTGTTAGCTAACCCCAAGCATCTGAGAATCTTGAAAAACCTTCCAATTGTGTGTACAAGTACTTTACAATTAATGAATTAATTAAATCACATTTGACAGCAGTCCAACACAACAAAGACTTTGACTCTTATATAATATTATTTTGGCTGCATGGTGGTGCAGCTGATAGAAGTTTTCAGGTTTGATTCCCAGCTGTGTCCTTTCTACATGCTGTTTGCATGTTCTCCCCATACATGTGGCTTCCTCTCATGAGCCGCAAACATGTTAGGTTAATTTTTACTGTGAGTGAGAGTGTGAATGTTTGTAAGTCTTGTTTGTCTCTATGTAGCACTGACCTGTCCAAACCTTCCTGGATGAAGCAGTTAAGAAAAAGGATGGATGGATAATCTTGTTTTGCCTAAAGCCTTGGTCCCGCAAGAGAAGTTTGCGCTGTTCCGTGGTATCAGCCGTGCCTCGGCTCAGAAATAGATCTGTCATGTATCTTTAGCGCCGTGGCGTGGACCAGCGCATACGGGACGCGATATGGCGGTCCTCGAGGGACTACTTTATCTGATTACAATGGTTTCTATTCAAAATCACAGCTCGGGCGCTACGCGGCGCAGCACTGATGTGGGACCCAGGCTTTAGACTCCACAGTGAATTGTCGTTTTGAATCTCCTGAAGTGATACTGTTTGGAGTATTTTATGCACCAATTGGACTTGCTTAAGTTTAGGCTCCTAAACTTTCTATTAAAAATACTCGCTTTTCCCATAGTTTCAATATGTGGGTTAGGATCAGGAGTAGTGTTAGGGTTAAATACCTTTACGATTTAGAAAAAATATAAATTGGCAATACAGTCAAATCATAGTGTTAGTTAACACTAATAATTTACTTTGCCTGAAATAGATTAACATTATAAAAAAGTTGGCAATAGTTCTTTTGACATATCCCTTCCAGGTTGTTCCAGATCATAAATAAATAAAGTTGGCCTATTAAATTTAAAAAATCTTTATTTTTTGTAAACTAGTCCCACATGTGTGCTATTTGATTTCACTGCAGGACCTCATAAACACCACCAACACCCACACTAGATAATTCAACAACATTATACCTCACACACACACACACACATCACACTCAAACGTAAACACAGCTGAGGAGGAAATGACATCCCGAGGTCTTTATCTAAACCCGTGTGTTTGTTTTTCCTTCAAAGGTTCACCAGATTGAAGCTGCTTGACACAAAAGTGGAGTGGACCATTACATACTGGTGGTGACTGCAGCCATACACGTGGCTCTTGGTGATTATTATTCATGGTTATTATTACTGTTTTTATTATGTAACAATCTAAGTGACCTTTTTAATAATAAAGTAATGACATATGTAAAGAAAAACACATTTTCCAAATTTGTTACAGCCATTGAAGAAGTCCAGTGTCTGTATGCTATACCGGTTTAGGTAAAGGACAGCGAGCCTGGGGTCTGAGCGCTGGATAAACGTTTGCTTTTCCCCACTGCCTCTGCTTGTGTCCGGATTATGAAGGGCAGATATACAGCACTTCAGAGTGTGCCAATTAACAGCCTCAGCAGCAGCCACCACACAGGAGGGCCCTTCATAAAGACTCACCCTATGGTGTAAGTTCGGCTACTTCCAAGTGCTTTATCCAGGGCCAAGCCCATACACACATCACTAAAGTGTTGAGTTTCTTTAGCAGCCCCAGCAACGTAGATGGACCCAGGAGTTCATTAAGATTTTCTCGGCAAGAGCCCTCCAAAGAAAAGAGAAAAAGATGAGAGAAAGGGGAAAGACAAAGGAGGGCGAACAAGGCAATTGACCAATCATGGGGCTGACCTTGCTTAGAGAGGAAGAGCCACAACACTTCCTGCCTTCATTCCTCTATTTGTCCTTCTATCTATCCATCGCTTTTTCCCCTCTTTTCTTCGTGTGAAGCATTGGTTTCAGCAATGGGCAAGCCAACAACAGGCAGGGGGTGGCTTGCTGAGAACTTGCAAGTTGGAATAACTCCAATCATCCCAACGCCCCTGCCTGTCACATACCCACTGCTGGCATTTCAACAGCTTTGATACATATTTTAAAAGGCTGCAGAGCATCATAACTGTACTAATCTTAGTTAAAAGGCAAGGACACATATAGGTCTACTTTTTCCCCCCCTGTGAAAACACCCAGTAGCTCAGCTACCAGTCAGTTGTGTTGAAGGACAAACAGTTTATGTTTGAATTAGCATCAGTAGGATTAAAAATTTATTTTTTTAAGTATGAACAAATCTGTATCTGTCTATAAATGGTAAATGGGCTGTATTTGTATAACTCTTTCCTGGAGTGCTTCACTCCCCAAAGCGCTGTACAACACAACAGTCATTCACTCACATTCACACACTGGTGGTGATTAGCTACATTGTAGTCTCAGCTGCTCACTGCTGCACACTGACAGAGGCGGGGATGCCATTCACCGACACCACCAGGACACTCCAACCACCACCAGCAGACTAGGTGGGTGAAGTGTGTTGCCCAAGGAGCTGGGATTGAACCGGTGACCCTCCGATTGTCAGACCAGACACTCTACCAGCTACATGCTGCCCCTATCTATCGCCTTGCCTACCTGTCTGCCTGCCTGGCTTACTAGTTTGACATTTAGCTATCTACGTCACACCCTACTTATCCATCTACGTAGATATCAATCTTGCTAGCTACCTTTTTCTTTTTTAGCTACCTCACTATCTAACTAGATACATCACTATGCAGCTACCAAGCTTTTTATCTAGCAACATCCCTTTCTTGACATCAGTCTAGCTAGATACCTACCTAAAATTAGCCCATTTTTTTTCTTCTGCATGTTCTGAGTTGTCACTAATTTCAACCTTTGTTCAAGACATGGACAAGTTTGACTATGTTTTCTGCTGTTGGGATAGCAGAGAGAGATATTCATCTGAAAGAAGCAGACTAATATGCATCTGTTCATATGGATGCCGTGTTTGTGCCTAGCTCGTAGCCTAGAGCCCACTGCCATTGTTCCTGTGGACCAAAGCAGAGATAAAGCAGTTGAAAGTGAGCTGACCAAATGCTAAGCAGTATTTGCCACAGATGTGCCCAGACAGATCACAGGGAGAAAGCGATGGCATTTCCTCAAGATGTGCATGTGTATTTTTAAAACTTTGATGTGAACATGATTTGGAATGAAAAAACGCTTTGTTCGTGTGCTTCACATGGTCTCAATAACAGGGCTCATACATATTGTATGGCTATCCAGAACTTTTTTTTTTTTGGTCTTTTAACCTCACTGTAGGTTGATTTCAGGACATTTAGTAGCATACAAAGTGATTTCTTTTGTAAGGAAAAAACTACACTCTGTGGCATAGCATGCACACCATATGATATTTTTATTTTGAGGTCACATGTGGTTCTTCTCTGGGAATGTTAATGTAATTTAATAAAATTTGAAAAGTTAAAAAAAGATATGTTAATGCAATACAAGGTAAGACTGCGTACTTCTTGGTTTTTCTTCTAATAGGCCACCAAGTACTTTACACCAGACTACTTTCTGCTGATTGAAAGCCAAGTTATTGATTTAACTATATTTTCTATATCTAAATGATTCTCCTATCCAATAGTGATCTTAAATTTCATATTAAAAAGTTATTTGAAGAATGAATATAATGTTTACGTATCACATTATATAATCTAATTTAGTCCTATCTGATTATAAAAAAGCTTTTTATTAATATTTATAGAGTTTGATTCACTCCTGTAGCTTGCTGTTTATCTCCTCTACTTGGTGACAGTTTGCAAGAAAAAAAGGAGTCTAACCAGGAGCATTACTAAACTGTTTAGTATCCTCCCTCAGTGAACTGCTTTGCCATTAATATTTCACAAAGCTGACTGCTGTTGAAATCCCAGCTATTTATTGTCCTTCCCTTCATCATGTGAGATGCCAACTACAGGTGTTAAGAAAAAGCCTCCAGTTCAAGCAGAGGGGAAAGGTATCAGTGCAAGGTAGTCTGATGACCGGCCTGCTCTGTTTAGTTCAGGTTTGCGTGTGTGAAGTGATAGTTCCAACACATTGTGTTCTTGTTCTGCTCTTCTTCTGTTTCAGCTTTGGCAGCTGAAGCAGCATCGAATGCACTGGCTACTGTATTCCAGGTGACAGCCTCTGACATTGTAATTGTCTGCTTTGGGCAAGAGAACAGAGGGTGTAAAACATCTTATGTTTCTCTGCAGCAGAAATTATTGATAACTGGTGATGATGGGTGCTGCTGGTTTCATTAACTTGGTTTGAGGAAATCCTGATGATGGTTATTTACATTTTTTTCTAATAAAATACAAATTCACTTTGCATACTTTAAAAAATTGTTCACTGCAAAGAATTAAACTACAAATTTTGGAGTAAAAATGTTCAAATACAGTGAAGATTACACATTAGCAGAGAAGAAAACACTGAGTTGTATTTCATATCAGTTTCTGTGCTGCACGTGTGCTGGGAGCGCTCCGAGAGCATGAGGAAAGAGAAAGAAAATCATCCTTTACTAACTGGAAATTCCTGTGCTTCAGCCACAGCTGCAGCATGACACTTCAGATGGCTGTACTTCATTTTGTACAGCCCTCTGGAATTAGCCCAAACCACAATGGCATCACATCAGAAAAGAAGACAGGAAAATCAGACTTTATTATCTGTCACTGTAAAAATATTTGTGCAGCAAAAAAAGATGGAGCATGAAACCCTTGGCTTCCTTGCCGTGTTAACTTGAATTTTAATATTAGAAAAAAAATTTGCACAAATGTTTCAAAGTAAGAGTGAGCTACTTCAATGCTTGTGTTGACTGTGCTGAAATGTGAACAACTTATCCTTTATTTGCCTCAAACTGAAGGCAATAGAAAGAGTAATTTAGTTCAAAAAACAGTCAAAAGAAAGTTATCTGTTATATATAGCAAAAAAAATTAGTGCAGAACAACAAATTCCCATCAAACCGACAGAGAAGAAATATCGTTCAACTCGTGCTCGGAAGACAACTCTGTGCTAACGAAGAGAAGCGGGGAATAAAAACTTTCCATCAAATTGTGTTTGGAGAGGGGATTCACTTCAAAGGGATCTTAACAACAGTGCTGTCTGTTTAATTTACGTTTTCCAGCACATGCCAAATGTAAAAACCCCAATTTTGAGGAGTGTATAATTACAGAGTGAGAATAAATGACTATAAATAACCCCATCATTACTAGTCCCTCCTCAAGAACATGATCCATACTGAAGGATAATTAAGGCAAAATATTTCTGATCCTCCAACAGTCTGTAAGAGGAATCTGTGCACGCGTACTCATGCTTCTGTGTGTGCACACTGGAGATACAGAGCGCGTGTGTGTGTGTGGGTGTGTGTGTTGAGAAGGGAGGCATTCTTTCCCTAAATATAGTACTGTTGTGGTGGAATGTACAAGTACTTCAGGAGAACTCAAGATATAACCAGCTTTAATTGGTTTGTGGAGTCATTAATAAAACAGAAGCACAACTAGAGTACAAGTGTGTGTGTGTGTGTGTCTGAACGAGAGCTCTAATGTGTGTATGTTGGACCCTGTCAATGGCCCTCAGACAACAACAGACACATGGAAATAACTTTGATCAACAAACATGTAGCAAACAAGAAGATAATAATGAACCTCCATGTTCAGCCGAGGTCTCCTAAAATAGACCATTTCAAGCGGGATGTATCAGACTTGAAGATAATATTTCTAGATTAGGCCAGCTAATTAGTGCCCCAATATTTGGCGTGGAGCTTTGAGTAGGATCCAAATAAGCATATTGTACTCGTCGCATAAAAAAAAAAGAGAGAGAGAAAAAGGCGCAAAACTGCTTTTCTGTGTTCCTCTCTCAGAGCCGGAGAGAACGTTTCAGTGAGAAACAGAAAAACTTTACTCGACTGCTCTCGCTGCCTTGCTTTGTTATATCTTTCCCTCTTTCTTGCCCGATCAAAACACACGAATGTCGCTTTGAGAGGCCAAATGAAAGAGAACCAGGCGAACATGCGCGGGAGTCCGTGTTTACTTCTACATCTCGAAGCCAGGCCAAAATTTTTCTGTGTCAAGGAGGGTCTGCATGGGTTGTTGAGTTGTCATGAGTTGTTGCTTAACCGGCAGTGCGTCAGTCAGTCAGCCAGCCAGCCAGTTGTCTGGCAACTACCAGATTTCTTGCTGCTATTTGTGTTTGAGTGTAACCGAGAGCCTCCCCTCCCTTCTTTCTCCCTTTTCCCAACCGATTCCTCCAACCTCTTCCTGTGGCAAGAAACAAGTTTCACCACAGCCTATTGCTCCAGCAATGAAAAGCCTGTGACCGAGGCATTCGTCCTTTTTGCTACCATTGTGTTGCTGAAACAAGGAGCAGGCCAAAACTAGTCAGCTATACACGATGTTTGAAGGTGGCCCTGCTGCGGCTGCTGCTGCTCCTGGTGACCAATGACTTGTTTTTGTATGTTTCTCCCATCTCAGACCATGAACTTGTTAGCCTAGGATAGCTATGCTTTCTCAACCAGTGCTCCTGAATCTAGATAAATAGATTAGAAGGGGGCACAGATCTGTGTGGGCATCTTTGAGGAAAAACAACGGAGACGTTGAAGGGAAACAGAGCATTGAAAGAGGAGGTAGACATGTGTGCTGTCGGACAACAAGGAGGGGTCGAGTCTGTTGTAAGAATAGCCTGCTTCTGCCAAAAAGGACAAGACAGTGATAAACTTTCCTCCCCATGCTGTCACCTCTCTCCCCACCCCACACACACACATACACACTTCCTGTTACGCATGCACACACACACACACACAATGCACAATTCACCAGTAAAAATGAATGGATTGCCCCAGCGTGACACGTCTCAGTTGCAGAGGGAGACGGTCCTTGTTCGGCAACAAAAGACTGTGGCATTAAGGCGAACCAGGCTTGTGACAGAATGCTAAATTGTTTTAGGGTCAACAACTTATTGTCTTTGCATGAGCTAAGATTTACATAAATCTTGACTAGGATCAGTTCACAAATGAAAAGAAAGTCCTTTTTGATTTCTAATGTTGATAAAACTTTTTTAAATTGCTTAATTGTTTGGATTTATAAAAAATAAAATTAATTGATTGAAAGCTAAATATTACCTTTAATTCATAAATGTACAAATAGAACTGAATGTGTTAATACATATTAAAATAAATATAATAGTGACAATAAATCCATAATAAAACACTTTCTAACAAGTCTAGCTATTATAGAACATTATTTAAATGCAGGTTTAGTAGAATGTGGCATTAAGTTGTTTTTTAAACAGACAATAATATGTGTTGTCCTGGTAATTTCAAAGAGCTTTATTCCTATATTTACATTTAATATATTCATTTGCGCCTCGGTTTGATATCATGTTTTATTTCTTCCAGCCTACATCGAGGCCCGCTGCATCCGGGGAAGAAAGTGACAGCCTAATTATCAGCTTCAACTGCGCTCATTAGCCATTAGCGGCCCGCTGTATATATCCACTCACTAAATGAATAACTTTGTATTTATTATAGAATCGCACCATTATGGCCCGCAGCTAACACCTCACGCTGTTTCACTACAAAAGGAATAAATGGGACACCGATAGGTTATTTAATTTTAGCCCCCCCAAAGCCAGTCGGTCAGAGGGCGCGCGCGCGCGCGCATGTGAGTGGGGGTGGTAAAATGAAATTGACACACCTGCCGTTTCCGTTGAAATATCACAATCATCACCATCAAACGCGTCCTGTAACGTCAGTTAAAGCGACAGGAGTCAGTTGTGCTTTTACATGGATTAACGTGAACCTCTTAACTGATCTGACACATGAAACTGGAACGATTTACATAGTTTAGCCCACAAAGCACTATTCAGTTCAAGATTTATTTTCTTTACTATAATTTATTTCCAGTTTTTAATTTGAGAGTGAAGTTAGATTGTTTTAAAACCAGACTCTAAAATTGAACTTGTTCTGTTTTAAGCTGGAACTTCACTGTTGAGAATGTGAATCACATTTAAATGATTTTCTCCATCAAAAGTAAACTGAATGAAAATTGAATGTAAAAGTTTGCCACATTTTACCAGAAACTTGAAAA
The DNA here is from genome assembly GCA_006937965.1 of Callopanchax toddi. NCBI lineage: Eukaryota > Metazoa > Chordata > Actinopteri > Cyprinodontiformes > Nothobranchiidae > Callopanchax > Callopanchax toddi. The sequence goes on from SSNR01000335.1 coordinate 330,476, forward strand.
ATATAAATAATATTAAATTTTATAAAGCAATATTTTATGGTGTAAAAATGTTACAGTGTTTCCTTGAAAATATATATTTAATAATCTTTACCATATTTTAGGCCGATCACATTCGTGCCATAAGTTTTCCCCTATTTGTTTACCTGGTAAATGTGTTCTATTTTCAAAATATAGTACAGTCAAATATCGAAATCCTATGTATTTTTGTGGCATCTGTAAGTGTAACTTAATGAATTCCTCTGTTAAAGATGAAAACGGCTCCAGGTTTAATTCCTTCCTATCCCCGCCTATAGAGGTCGCTGTGATATTGAAAACCAGAGGCGGATAAACTCTACAGGTTCGTGGCGCTGAAGTGTTTAAATATCTGGAACACGTTTTAAGCTTTAAAAATATTCACAACTTTCTTATTTCATATTTTTTCAGAACGCACTGAGTTTATGTGGAGAAAATACGTTTTTTTTCAACCTCTGGGATTTTCTAAAAAATATTTTAATAACAAGAAGTCAGATTTCAGGAAGATATATATATTTGTAAATGCTTTACCAATGATATAAAACGTTATTACATTTTAAATTATATAAAATATAATTTAGAACAAATCTTTGCACATTTTCCAATCAAAACAAACCATTTCATCTCGTTTAGTTGTGATAAATCCACACTGTCTCCTGATTGAGTGGTTTAAAAAAACAAATAAAGCGAGCTGCTTTTATAGGCTAATGATTATTATCAGCCTCAGAACAGACAGGGGCCCCAAAACAGCAAGGCCCTTTTACAATTGTCCCCCTCCTCCTTCTTCTCCTCGTCACCCCCCTTTCCTCCCCTCAAAAAAAAAAGAGGGAAAATATTAATAATTTATCTCCGAATCGACTTCTCCCTCTGACAGATTAGATTTTAACCATTTGATTTTGTTTGGACTGGGCGTTCCCATATTATTACTTAATGACGTTCCCAGCTGCTCCTGTCCATTTTCTGTCACCAGCAACCATCTGGACACTTATTAGCACCTCAATGCATCCACGCTGCTTTCCTCTCTAACTTGAATAAAATTAAAGCCTGTTTGCCTGCAGACTGCCAACACTGCGTCCCTCACTCTCCTGTTCCCACCATGCTTAGAATAAAAACATAGCAAGCCTATAATAAAATAATCATCGTTTTATAATGGGTAAAAATAGGATGCAGGTTTCCAGTTTTCTCTATAATTTCATTTAGTTTATTAAGCAAAATATACGATCTGGACAAATTCCTTCAATGTTTCCTATTTACAAATTTAAATCAGCTGGTATATACATTAAAGAAATGACACCAAAAACACGTGATAGAGACAAATAATTATAATAATAATAATATAATAATAATATTAATAATAATAAAGTAAAAAGCCTACCAAAATTATCCCAGCCAGCCCGGGAAAAGTGGAAGAGAGTAACATTATAGGCGCGAATTATAGGCTACACAACAATAGAGGAAGTAATCCATCCATCCACAGGATATTACCAAATTACGCCATTTGTTGACTGAATGCTCAATGCATTATTATTATTATTTCTTATTGTCCTTTTTCTTGTGGAGCGTAAAGTCTCTTTCTTTCTTTTTTCTTTATGTATTTATTTTTTTAAGCTCTGGGGGGGGGGGGGGGGGGG
>SSNR01000335.1:332128-394351 GCA_006937965.1 Callopanchax toddi
GGGGGGGGGGGGGGGGGGGGGATGTCTTGATCATGCCGAGGAGAGAGCAGTTAGGACCCGTTGCGTGGCGTCTTGGGGACTCCTGGCGCTGGAAGGCAGAGAGGATCTGGATGAAGAATAATACAGAGAGGTAGATAAATACCCCCGCCGTGTTTGGACAGCGGGTTTCAATATGCATCTCAAGTGTCTGGCTGAAAGGGTTTGATTGGAAACAGAGTGCAGGCCTCTTTTTTTCTCCACCAATTCCTCGCTTTTTTCCCCTTTCTTTTTTTATGTTTAAACAATATCAATAATATTTTAAAGACATTTTTAAAACGAGGAAAAATGCATTGTTTAAAAAAAATCCAATTTATTGCAGGAGAAAACCGAACTCCTGTTCTTTTATTATTATTTTTTTAGAGTTTTCCCCTGGGCTCCGGGTCTCCCATGGGTCTTTAGGGAAAGCACACAGCCCAGACAGAGCCCGTTTTACTCGGTGGCTTGATAAGTAGCCACACTCTCCCCAGAGGGGAGGAATTAAAGGGGGTGTGGGATGAAAGTCAAGACCCCTGTCACCCTTAAAGCAAACTGTGTGGGTTTTTTTTTTTTTTTTTTTGGTGCTTTCTTTTGTAGTCTAATGCTTTTACATTAAAACAAAAATAAAATAAATAAAATGTTTAGGAACAACTATAGAATTTTATGAACATTTTTAGAATTTAATAAATAATCTTTAATGTAAGCAACATTTTACTCAAAGTATTTTTATTGGTTAATTTTCATTTGCTTATTTTCAAATTTGCTATAAATAAAATGAAGACTCCTCCCTAAATCAGTGCAATTCAGTGAATTCAGACAATAATTATTGCACTTTTGAAACTGGTTCCCTGTGACTAGAACAGACTCTTTATGTGAAATATAAATAGGAAACAACTTTAAATTAAAGAAATGAAATAAAAATAGGAAGTTTGAACTTGTCTCACCTGTCATGAAGGGGACGAAAGGAAGACTTCAGGGTCTGTGTTGGAGGTGAATCAGATCTTACTCCGTTTTCATGCTCTAGAAAAAAACAGATAAAACGGTCAATAAACTTATTATTATTATTATTATTATTATTATTATTATTATTATTATTATTATTATTGTTATTATTATTATTATGTGTCTAATTAACTTTATAGTGTTTATTTAGCTTCAGTAGGTGGACACTTGAGATTTAGCCTCCTCGTGCATGCATGCGTGTGCACATCGCTTTGATATTATAATTATGAGGCTCTTTGAAACATAAACACAAACAGATCTCCGCGTTAAGACAAATGCTTACAAGTCAACACAAACTCTTAACGCGTTTCCGTGTGGTGTTAGTGCGTGTGCGCGCGCGCGCCCGCTGCGTACCTATGTGTTTGGGACTGTGCGTCTCTGCTGGGGCCTTGCTGTTGTTGCTGAGCGCTGCTGAAGCTGCTACCGGAGACACCACCACTGATGGCTGCTGCTGCTGCAGGTGGTGGTGATGGTGGTGGTGCTGGTTTACTCCCAGAAACGACCTGACGTTCAACAGGGAGTTCTGGCCCAGGAATGCCCCGTTCGTCCAGTTGGGGAACTTCCCAATCTGACATGTGTAAAGTCCGTGACTGGGGAGGAAGGCCGGGTGCGTCTGGAGCTGATGGGGCGCTGATGGGTGAGTGGCGGCCCCCGGGCCACAGGGGGACGTGGGTTTCTGGGATGAGCTATCTGGACTCGTCGCGGTCTCTGCTAAGGACCATATTTTGGGTTTATTGTTAGAGGGGAGGGGGAAAGTTCCCGGTCTGTCCGGTGACAGGACCCTGGTGGTGTTGTTGTTGCCGTCCGAGTTCTCCTTACCGCCTGGGTGGACTGAAATTGCGCTTTTAGATTTCTCAAAGGCCTCGTGGGCCTGCAGGGCAAAGGCCCTTCTTTTCTCCAAGCTGTCCAGGTCCCCAGGCACCCCGGCACCCCTGTGGTCCCTGCTCTCCTCCGTAGACTTATCATCATCCTCCTCGTTGCTCTGATCCCCATCGTTGTCGTCGATCTTGTCTATATCTATGCTCTCCAAATCAATCTCCTCCTCGTCTTCGTTCTTTTCCGCCTCGTCTCCGCTCCCGAACAAGTTCCCGTCCTCCCCGTCCTCCTTGCTCCTGCTTCCCCACGTCACCTTGTTCTCCTTCTTGAGCCTCCTCCTGGCGTTGGCGAACCAGGTGGAGACCTGCGTCAGCGTCATCTTGGTGATGATGGCCAGCATGATCTTCTCCCCCTTAGTGGGGTAGGGGTTCTTCCTGTGCTCGTTGAGCCAGGCCTTCAGGGTGCTGGTGCTCTCCCGGGTGGCGTTCTTGGGCCTGGCCGGGTCTCCGTACTGGAACTGTCCGTATGGGTAGAAGGCAGGAGACGTGTGGGCCGCGAAGGTGGCAGGATGGACCCCAGGACTGTCCTTCAGCTCATACTGAGATCCCTTCAAAGAGACATGGATGCACCTCGTTATTATTTAATGGACTTTAATATTTTTTACATTTTCTTTCTAAATGTACAAGTAACTGTAAAAATGGCAACAATAAAAATCAAACTTAAAGTTGCAGCTTTCCATAAATAACCATAAAGGACTTCTAAATGTGATTTAACTTCTAAATTATTTACATGTTTCATCAGTTATTAACTCAACACACTGAGTGAAAGTTTATTCGAACTTTTTCTTGCTTCCATATCGTTTACAGGCCCGAGTATTCCAACTCATTCAGTCTTATAGTCTCTTGTTTTATTTATTTATTTTTTTACACAAGCTTGTTGTGTAAGTATTGTTGGGAACAATAACTAAAGCATCAGCAGCAGTCAGTGTGTGTGTGTGTGTGTGTGTGTGTGTGTGTGTGTGTGTGTGTGTGTACGGGCCTGACGCATAAATTAGCCAAACGCATTAACACGCTGCAAATGAATCTTATCGCTTGGTGTTTTCACCCACTGACAGTTCTAGGAGTTTAAACGCACTCCGACATAAATCCTTCTCTAAATAATGCCTGTTTGTTTATAGTTTTATATTATAGAATGTGGTCAAATATCCCAAACTCTCTAGAAGTGTTTTCCATCCAGTCAAATGTTCTCTCGCATTGTTTTCTCTTATGTTTGTTTAGCTTTTCGTCAGTTTTATACTTTTTAAAGTGATTTTATTCCTATTTGTTTTAGACCAATCATCTAAGATGACTGCAGCTGAATCGATCTGTAGAGGATCAGCTGATCACTAAACCATCAGCGCCAAAACTCTACGCGTAAATTAAAATCAATAACAGTTTTTAGGTAAATAACGTGTGTTCTTACCATTTGTGAGAAGAGAGCCAGGTCCGCGCTGGTGTAAGGTAAGAAAGCGCTGTAGTTGTGTGCGTACGGGTTGGCGTACATGCCCAGCACCGAGGTGACGGCCGCCGCGGTGGCGGACGGACTCCCTCCGATTTCGGTGCTCCCTCCCCGGGACGAAGGCGTGAGCACCCCCGGCCTCTCGCTCCCGTACACCGCCTGGGAGGCACTTAGGTACTGCGGGTAGCCTAACTGCGGGAAAGACATCTCCGCCGCTGGGTTTGTCTCGCACAGCTCGTTTGCGTCCCCACAAAAAACTGTGCGTCAAATTAGTAGGACAAAAAAGTGCGAAGAAGCCACAAAAAAAGAAAGAAAAAACACACAAAGCAAAGCAAAAAAAAAAAAAAAAAAAAAAAAATGGAAATTACCCGGAGGAGTGTTTAAGCCAAAGTCGCGGCTACACCAGAGACATGGAGAGGTGAGGCAGTGGGAACAAACCGCTCTTAAATCTCGGCTTTCTCTCTCCTTTTTTCCCCCCTTCTTCTTCTTCTTCTTCTTGCGCAAAAGTCCGCTGGATGTGATCTGATCAACAATTGCGCTCCGACTGACGCGCCTGGCCCTGAGGTCTTCCAGGCTGATCTCTCAGATACAATTTGAAGTTGATGCTTTGATTGGCATCCCCTACTTGAGCCTGCAAGCTCCTCCTCGTTTGGAGCAATGTGGATAATGTGAATATAGAGTGAGCACATTGGCTGGGGCCTCCCTCCTTCCCCGTCACCCCTCTCCCCGACTCTCTCTCTCTCTCTCTCATCCTGTGTGTGTGTGTCGCTCTCTCTTTCTCTCTCTTCATGTTTGGACTTATTGTATGTTAAATGTTCAAGCATTAGAGTCCATTCACCGAAGGCTTTGATTGTTGTATGACAACCTGTCTACATGATTTTACAGCTGTCCGACGCAGGGGGAAGTAAACCCGTCAGAAGCAGGAACTTACTTTGAATAGATTCAAAATGTAATTAAAGAGGAAAAGAGCTTCTATCCAGGGGATTTAGTGCGGGTTCCTTTTATTTTGTAGTTAATTCACGTGAAGAATTTTCTTTAAAATTCTTATTAGATTTAGTCACACGTTTTTAAACTTTTTTTGTGAAAATAAACTTTTTTTATTAGTTTTTTAAATAAAAGATGATTTAAGAAATCATGGAACAAGTAAATAATCTCTGTATTAAATCTAAAATAAGTTGATCTATATTTCTCCTTATGATTGATCAATTATGTATGATTTTATTGACTTCTGTTTGATTTGTTCATAAAGGTTTAATCAGCCAAATCTCCTCCTTCTGTCCTCTACTTTTTTCCGCCTCTCTCTCTATTTCCGAATGTGTGTGCGCGCGCCTGTGTGTGTGTGTGCGTGTGTAAACTCTGAGCAGACTGTTGTTGTCCTTTGTAACTACAGAGCCACTTCACGTTTTCTTGCTTTGTGTGAAGAGGTATGTGGACAAGCCGGAGACAAGCTGCAATGATTTCCGCAGGTCCCTGAACGCACCTAAAAAAATCTCCTTCAGGGGTCTGGTTTAGTGAAAATCACAGCTCATATAATGTTTGTTAAAAATTTATTTGTGCTCTTAATATTTTTTTTAATCAAAAATGTTATTTCATGCAGGATATAAGAGGGGGAAAAATAAAGTTTTGGAAAAAAAAAAAATCAGATGTTGCCGCTCTGGTCACCTCCTCTTGAGCTGCTGATCCAATTTCTCCCCAACAGAAAAGAGTCGGACACCAACCTTCTGTCCACTCCTGTCACCGCCAGAGATGAGAGGCGCGGGGAGGGAAAGAGTGTTCATATTTTAACTGTTCTGTTTTGATTTGATTTGAGCCTCCTATCGCCCACCTCCCGAGTCAAAGAGGCTGTCCTGTACATCTAGATTTAATGCCTTAACGACTGAAGCCCGAGAAGTCGCTCTAGATTTGGATCTGCACCAGATGGCTCCGAGTGGATATTGCCGAGCGCCGAAGATCTGTTCAAAATATCTGAGGGGCACTGATGGTAATCTGGGTAACACATCAGAAAGGAAGGGGAGGAATGGCAATTGTGATAACCCGCTGGAAATGTGTGCGGGGTGGGGGGTGGGGGTGGGGGGGACTTTTAGAAGGCTGTGGAGGGTCGGTGGAAGAATGAAAGATACTGAACATACAACAACAACAATAATAATAATAATAATAATAATAATAATAAATGATTCAATATTTTTCTATGAATTAAGTACATTATTATTTCTTATACAATATTTGATAAACAATGACATCATCTTTGACTATTTAATTAAACGGTTTTAAGATGATTTCATCCCAAACTTTGTAGTTTCTAGAAAAAAAAAAGATCTCTAGAACTTTCCTTTCCTCGTTCCTTAAAAAAAAAAATCTAAACTCGTTGAGTTCTGGTTCAGCTCCTCTGCGTCGCTGTGTCCCGTGCGCGCGCCTAGACGACGCACGCGCACCCGCGCACATCGTCCTGTAACGATTTTCCCAAACGCTCTATACTCTTCTCCTCTCTTGGTTAAAAAAAATGAAGAAAAAAAAACGGGAATGAAAATCCCCGGGCTTCTCTTCTCTTATCAGCCAGTTTTATCATGTAAATCTACAGGAGCCTCTTCATAAGCTGCTACGCTTTAATGGCCACATTCTAATAAGTCACCCAGGTAGTCGATAAGTGCTTTTATTTATCAGCCTGCGTGGTCCACATTCAAAATCCACTCACAGCAGTTGTATCACAGCTTCCTGGCTTCTAGAGGAGCTGAAACAATAAAAGATTAATATGTTAAATATGGTCTTATATACCGAATAGTGGAAACTGAGTCCAATAAATATGGTAGAGAATAAAAAGCGAATTACCTGCTTGTTATTGGATGAAGAAATCAATGAATTTGCTCTGTAAATATTAGGATTTTAGATCGCTTGTTAGATGTTTGCACTACAAACACCAAGTATCCATAAGGAAAATGAATAAATCAGCACTTCTATTTAGGTTAATGGCCTTTATAGTAATTAAAAAAATAATAAATGAGCATACACAGTATTATGTGACATCATATTTATATATTTAATTTTATATTTGACAAACATTCCAATCTGACTGAGTTTGCTGCTTCATCCAACACTGAATTGCATTGTTACCCCATTCCCTGACTGCATAACACACTGAACTGTCATTACAATTTAACTGAACATTTCTTTTGCACAATATTCATTGATAACATAATTATACATACATAAATAAACAAATGAATAAAGTCAGCTCTGAAATACCTTTATTACCTTTGACATTATACCTACATTTTCAGTTAATTATAATAATGATAATCAAAAGTTGTCTTGAACAGGCTAAATTGAGCATACTGTGTTACATAGAATGTTTTAGGACTGAGACAATATAGTCTGGGGTCATATCTCTGAAATGATGTCACATTTACGTTAATTAAAAGCTCCAGTATATACATGCTCTAACTCAGGTATGCAGGATCCAGGCCAACAGGTAGACCCATATGACTCCGACCCAAGTCAAAGAGAGTGAACCTGCGTTGCAATAACATCGGTTATGTTGACAGTTGGCTACCACCGCAGAGGTCAAGGGTGTCTCTGTGAACTAATAACTGTGGTGAAAGATACTCCTTTCCTGCCTCTGGGAGTGCCAAAGTTGAGGAAAGGTTAAGAATCTGCAGAATGCTTCTTTTGTACTTTTTCTCGCAGATTATCAAATTAAAGTGTTGAGACCAAAAACTCCTTCTCTCCCTGAGGGGAGGAGATTAGATGAATATCAATAATATTAATGGATCATCACAGCTGCTGAAACGTCGCCTCTTTGTTATCACTCTCTACTTGTACTCGCACATCGGATCCAGTTTACTCCCAGAACTGCGTCAGAGGAACTGAACTCGTTTGCTGTGGGTTTGAGTCAGAGGACCACTGGTGTTACTGTGAGATATTTGATACATAGACAACTGCACCACACCTATAAGTAAGGAAACGAAGAATTTCCTGGATAATAAAAGAAATGTATTCTTAGAAGGTCATGGTTTTGTGTGCTTAATAGCTAAACTGTTGGATGTTTTCCCTCAATTTTGTAAAATATTTCGTTTTTGGGCTTCAATCCTTGGTTCATATGAACTTTTACTGCTTTCATAAATGACAGATAATCAAAAATAGACTTGCAATGCTGCAGTTAACTAATGTTCAGTAAACAGCATAACACTCAAAATCTTTTAGCTGCAAAACATAGATCTCTTCAAAAAGTTGTTCAAGTTCTAAGAGTTTCAAGCGACTGCTGCTAGGTAACATGACTTCATTAGAAATATTTCTGTAATTAGAGGATTGATCTTTATTTCATCTAAGAAAAAATAATTTCACTCTTGAAGCAATGGAAATGTGTAAAAACAGGACAAATGTGATGGAAAAATCTGAAGAAATGTTTCTATGACTTCACAGATGTTTTTTAAAACAGTTTTAACGTCTGTATTAGAAATAAAAACTAAAAGATGTTCATAAACATAAAAAATGGCAGAAAATTACTGGGTCATTATGTACAGACACACAGCTACAGTATACTCACTATGAAATCAAGGACCTGCAATTCTGCTGCCTAAATCTAGTAGTTATGTGTATTTTGTGAACTAAACAGCGAGAAAAAGCTGAAAAGTTGTGCACATTGATCATTATGTTACATATGTTATAAAACTTTTTTGGCAACATTAAAATGTTCTTAGCATTTTAATATTAGCACTTTATGTGATGCTTTAATACAAACTTGTTGCAAATTAGAACTTTAAGTTCCACACTTTAAGCTGCTGAATAATTAATTAATTATTAGATATTGTGTAAGCCCTAAAAATCTAAAATAAAAAGCATAAAATGAAGAATTAACAACAGAAATAGCAGATTTTACAACAGTGTTCAAGGAAATATTATGCCATTTTGAAGTGAGTTTCTGTGTAAAAGTTAAATAAAGCCTTGCCTGTTGCTCCCTGAACAGCCTCTGTTTGGAGAAACAGTTCACATCCAACAGGATTGATGAGCAAACAGCTAGTCCAAGTGCAGCAAAGATCAAAGTATTGGAAGAGCCTCCTTCAAACAGTTACGTTATAAACCTTTAAATTACTGTTGACTTTGTATTACAGGATGAATTACATTCAATTCAAAATATATTTATAAGTATTAATCTTACCAGCAGTCAGCTAAATGTAGTATTTCTGGTGCATCCAGGGGTTGAGTCAGGCAGGAATTTCAATTTACTTCAAAACTGAAACTGACAGACCCTACTAAATAACCTTCACATGAACTGCTGAGGTATTCAACAGAATAGAGCTGTTTTAAGAAGGCAGCAATACATTTTGGTTTTGGGTGCCCTCAGACCAGCCATCAGCTCATCAGACCTGTAGGATGTGTTTTTCTGAACAGAGGCTGTTTAGGGAAGCTTTCTATAACAGGTTACATAGAAATGATTCAGAACTTAAATATCTGTCTCATTCATGGGGGAAAAGCTCACATTGAGGCATGATTGTGCTACTTACTGTTGACAGGTTTCTTTTAAGTCCTCCTGGTCTCTAACTATGCCGTATGAAAGACAACAGCCAAAGATCTGACTTGTTTCCTCCCAGGGGCATTCTCAGGGGTGGGTAATGAACGGGTGGGCCCAGATTCTGATGCGGTTAGGGGCTGAGGGGAAAGAAATGTGAGAAGGGGTGTTAATTGTTTTGGCTCCTTGCTGGGGAAACATATCAACATCAGATCTAATGGAGGTTAAAGACTCTCATTGCCAAAGGGGCTGGAGCTAATGAATAGCTTTAGTTAGCCAAGAAGACAGAGTAGGACTAAGGGATGCAGTGAGAGAATGTCATATTTAGATCTGAATGGTTTTGACTGCTTTAAAATGAGTCCTTTATTGCTTCACTCACCTAACAGGATTAACACGTGTGTAGAAAAGGATGTTTATGTGGCAAATATGCAGCTGGACAACCACGAATGTTTCACATCTTTATTCAGCTTTTCATTTTTAATATACCTTTCAATGTAACTAAGCTCCTTCTATTTCAAAACCTGTTGCTTCTGGATTTACATATAATACACAAGTCAGCATACATTTGATCACCACAGCAAGACCGCATAAGCAAATTAACCATTTTGGCAATTCACAAACTAATTCCATTACTGGGTATTTAACTTCTCCATGAATAATAAATCAAATTCTAGTCAGCCAGCAGGCAGTAAGCCACAGACGGCCTGTTTATACAACATATCTGTGCATTTCAGTTGCAGATATATGCTAAGTACAGTAAATATGTAAGATGTACAAAAAAGAGAGACTTTGGACAAAGAGAGCAGTGATAAGTTGTTTTGTATAATTTTATGCTAAATCTGAATGAGAGAAGACGACTCGAGTTCGGTTTTGAAAGCTCCAAATATTCACAAGAGTTTCTCTCCCATTTCAGATGTTGACTTGATGCTTCACAAAAAAACGAGAGAGAATAATGTAAATCTGCTTTCAGATGACACAATTCTCACATTTATTTATCAGCAGAGTTAATTGAATTTTAAGGAAAAATCTTTTTGGAGAAGAATGTATTTTAGTTTTTACTTTCAAGTATTCTTTTGAAATTACATTTTGTAAGTGGAGACTTATAGATGAAAGGATCAACAGACAGCATGACAAATGGAATTTTAAAGAGGTTTTTATTTTATGGGGTTTTGTGTTGCCTTTTTAGGGGGGTTTAGTGTGTTTTTGTTCTGTTTGATAGTTGTTGAAACCTGCTGTTTTTATGCTGCTGGACATGCTCCCGGGGATGCCTCGGACTCTCACTCCCAACACTCCTAAAACCTTGATCACAGATCAGACTGTCTCTGGTTAAGCTGCATTGGAGTTGAACTTCCTGGAGTCTTTAATTGGTTCTAAAATTCGAAGCAAAAAATAAAGAAGAAGAAAGAAAAATCAAGAGGTAAGACTAAATCAATGCAGGCCTGAAGCAGAACTGTATCACTTTCAGTTTGTGGTATTTTAATGTTTTTTTGTTTGTTTGTGAGGAATATTCATTTGACAACCATCAAGGTATTGATCTTTTTAAATTTTTCGCTGTTACAGATAAATTCTTCCCATGTTGAGCAAAGCCAAAATACATGAAATTTGTTGATTTTGTTGTTTGGTGGGCAATCCTGGTCCCTGAGGGCCGATATTCAGCATGTTTTAGAGGTTTTCTTGCTTCAACACACCTGGTTTAAATGTTGAATTACCTCCTCAGTGTGCCTTCAAGGCCACCAGAAGCTTCTTAATCACCCACTAATTCAGATCAGGTGAAGCAAGGAAACCTCTAAAACAGTGGTGCCCAATCCTGGTGAGGAGCAGTATCTAGCATCTTACAGAGGTTTCTCTGCTTCAACACACCTAATTTCAGTCAGTGGGAAACTAAAGGCCTTCAGCAGAACTTGATGACATGCAGAACAGGTAATCCAATCACTGAATCAGGTGTGTTGGAGAAAAGAAAACAACTAAAACATGCTGGATACCGGCCCTCAAGGACCAGGATTGCTCACATCTGGTCTAGATAGTCATGACAAACTTGAACACCGGTCTGAAAAAGAGTCAGTATCAGGGTCAGGCTGGAAAACACCAAATAAAAAATGATTCATTTGATTTCCCTTTGTTCCTTAAATCTCTTTATGTCAAGAACACCCTACAAGTGTAAATACAAACTGCACTTTAAATCATGGGAACTGTGAAAAACTAATACAAGACAAGGAGAAACTGAGGGCTGTAATATTGTTTCCTATCAAAGTTTTGTGTTTGAGATATTAGAATTAGTTTCATAGCTCATAGAAAAGAAACACATTTGTGCCTTGTGGTTGTAGTTAAAGGTTTGGCCTTTTTTAACCCAATGGGAGACCTTCAGAGAACCAATATGACATCAGTTGTTGATGATTACATCACAGAAACAAGAGTATTCTGATAAATGTAAAAGTTATCAAACAACAGATTTGGACTTTTAACATTTTTAATGCTTGGTTACAGAATCAATAAAACATTAACTTTAAAGTAGGGTGTTTATTTTATATCAGTTTACTGAACCGTTAGATTTAACTTTAACCTTTGGGTCGAGGACAAATTTAATGCATTGTTTGCTTTTAACCTGGCATTCAAAGAGGAAGCTAACACTTCAACAAAAATTTAAATTGTAAAATAAATGATTTGACTGTTTAGATGGAACACAAAAATGTTAGTAAGTTAGTAAAGTTTATTTATATAGCACCTTTCACAGACATAAATCACAAAGTGCTTCACACATGTTGATTATCAAAGTCAATACGAAGATAAAGTTAACTATTTAAATTATATATTATAAAGAAGCTTCCTCTTCCTGTGAGCAGCTGCTTCAAACCATCTCTCTACTGCCCTCTGTCCTCACCCACACTAGTCTATTTACTAGTATATTTTACAGTTATTATAGTGTCATGTTCTGTCTTGCTGCACTCTGGTGTCCTGTTTGTGCCTGTTCTCACGTTCTCCTCTTGTATCTCGACATGTGTTTTTCCCCTTGTAATCCTGCCACCTGTGTCTCGTTCCTGTGATCACCTCCCTCCTTATTTAAGCATCCCTGTCTTGTCAGTCTTGGTCAGATCCCTGTTGTGTGTGGTACCTGTCCTGAGTTAGTCAAAATAAAGAAACTTTGTATTCACAAACCTGCTGGTTTTCTTCGTCTGTGCCAAAAGACCCCACCCTAAATGTGTGACATTAACTTTGAGACCAAAAGAGACTAGATGCTTGAAATACTTTTAAAAGTAGACTATCCTAAAAATGACATGAAACTCATTCCATCATAGATTCTCCTGCACCTTAATGCAATTTGTTGCTTGTTAGAATCAAATAATTGCTAGTTGGTGTGTCACCAGATGCCAACTCACTGTACATGTGCTGATCACATTCTATAAGCAGATTCAATGTCTCACATTTGTATAGCACTTTTTGAAGTCAGTGGACTATAAAGCGCTTTACATCAGTCATTCACATGCTGATGGAGCTACAGAGGCAATGCGACCAGATACAGAGGTACCATCAGGACCACAACCACCAGCAGGTAATGAGGGTAAAGTGTCTTGCCCAAGGACACAATGTCAAAGTAACCCAGTTGGAGCAGGGATTTGATCCTGCAACCCTCCGGTTGCAAGACCAACACCCTAACCACTGAGCTACTGCCTTCCTAAGAAAGGAGTAGAGCTGTTTATCAGGATAATTATGCAGCTGTGTTTTCTGGATGGGAGTATAATTTTAACCTTTATGATTATTATGATTAAAGGGAAAAAAATATATGATTTGCTCTTCTTTTTCATTTGTGACCTGATTTAAAAAAATTGTATTGAAGTCTGAAAAATGTAGCATTTTAATTTTGTGTAAATGGATGGATGGATAAATAGACAGAACAGAAAATCCCCATAAGCAATATGAGCTGTAAATGTCCAATTCGGTAATACATGAACAAACCTTTAAAACTGTTAAAGTTGACTGTTGACCCCCAGACCAAATTTGGGCCATGTGCTTATTCTAACTGGCCTTCAGAGTATTACATTTTCAATAAATTATGTACAATCTGACACAGAAATCAATTCCAGACGGAGCTAAAGAATGCAATGCCTTAGCCAATCAGAGAGCTTACTTAAAGCATATCTAAAAGGTTGTGGCAAATAATCTTAGCAGCGTTTTAACAGTCTCAGCTTAATGCAGACTAGGTTTGGACATCTATAAGACTTTCACTTTGTACCAAATTTAGTCTAACGTTTACATCTGAGTATAATTTGAATGTTGATCAGATGCCTTTTCGAACACAAAATGCCCACTGCTCAGCTCCTGAACTGGTGAGTTTCTGTAATAAATAAATGTTGAATTAGGTAGTAGTATCATTTTAGTTTTTTGTGAAGTTGTTTTGGATTTGAGTACAGTGCAGCTGTGTTGAAACAACCTCTCCATGTTTGAACCTGTTGTAGCTGTACCCATAAGGTGCATAAAATTTAGACCGAGTTCCTCAGCCTTCCTCAAACTGAAGCCACATGATCTTCTAGATAGGACCAAGCTGTGATTTCCAGGGCCAGAGTCTGAGCTTTCAGACTGTTTGGCTGAGAGGTGAATTCTCACAAATTTCTAATAATAGTGTTTGTCAAATAATTAGTTGCAGGTAAACTTGTTAGAAATTTTTTTATTTTGAACGCAAAGAAGCAAGGTTAGAGCTATGCGAATCAACACCTGGAAAGAATAATATCAAATGTTTTTATTTTTATTCTTTTTGAACAAGGATAATGTTTCATTAATTTAATGTTTGTTTCAATACAAATTGTTTAATTTGTCCATTTGTTTAATAGAGGGGTCGGGGCTTGAAAACCTCTTATAGAACCAGCCAGGAGCTCATGGACGGCTGCAGCTTCAAATTCTGCATTTTGGTCATTTGTCTAACATTTATCTAAAGTGAAATAAAACAAAGCCTGTATATTTACAACAAAATGTATTCACACAACAATATTTCCTGACTCAAAACTCATAATTATTTAAAGAATTCAATTCATAAGATCTTATTTAGCTTTTGTCATAAGAAAAACATTTTTTAAGTACCGGTAAGCATTTATTTAACCTTTTAAAGCCTTGTACATGTAATAAAAGTCTTTTTTTAATCTGCCCTTTTTTAACTGCACTGTTTTTGCTAAATTTATTACAACAATTATATATTATGTTTTATCATGTTATTATGTAACACAGCAATAATAAAACAAAATAAAACCTCTTACTATTGTAGTGTTTTAGGCCTCCACCAGAGGGCAGAAGACATTGGATTTGATGCTGGTTTTTAAGGAACGTACTAATCCTGTTACAGAGCTAGAACTATAAGAAATGTAGGAATCAGCATATCAGATATGATACGTTTGTCATTATAAAGATAATTTCTTTTTTTTTAATGATAAAACTGATGGTACATGAATTAAAATGCCTTTATTCCCAGAAACATGGCTCACTAAAGACTGACCCTCGCTGAGTGAACTTTGTTGATGAACCCAGCTTTCTAAGAACATGGGTCCACTGCTCTGTTCGGTGTAGGGAGTGGCGTTGCGTGAAGTGGGTGGCAGGTTGCAGCATGGCCTTTTATATCACGCCCAGGTTGAAGCATCATTGATCCCAGCTGAAGAAGAACCCAGTCTGGACAATAAGGTTCAATAACAACTGACTCCCATCTCAAAAGGGGCCAGCTGATCTGGTGGAGTGTAATGCTTTAGCATTAGTGGCACTCAGCTGTTTCTGCCAAACATTGGTCCACACCATGAAATCTCTTGTTAAGAAGAGAGAAATAGTGTTCGCCTTGTAATTGAACCATTTTATACCCCCCCTCCACTCCCATCACCCCCTTTTCTACCTTGTCCCCTCTGTCCCATCTTGCTCATCCCCACAGTTTTTTTTTCTGCCTACCTCATCTTAATGCACAGACACACACGCACACACACACACACTCCTTTTGTATGAGGAGCAGTACCCATCAAAATCTGGATCGATCCCATCATGTCATTGTGTGAGGAGGTTATTTATGTGGGCATCCAATCTGCACCTGCCGTTGTGTTTGAGCAAGAGAGGAACATGGCCAGAGTTTGTTAATAGAGAAAGGGGGAACATCAAAGCCGAGCGCAAGGGAGAGAGAGATAGAGAGACAGAGAACGAGAGAGAGAGCTGGAGAAGAAGAAGCCACCTCTGAGCCCCATGAGTCCCCCCGCCAGCTCGATGCCTCGTCTCTCGTGAAATGAGCACTTTCACAGTCAGTTAGTCTTTAAGTAATAGATATATTGAGTTCATCCCTTGTAACGTTAGACAACTAATTTATTATTATTTTTCCCCATCCTTTCCACACACACACACACACACACCCCTACTCCCCTCATCCCTTTCCATTTCTTCCTCCATCCTCCCTGTGTGTCTCTTCTCCTAATCAACACAGGAGTATGAAGGTTGAATAAACTCTGTCAAAATGAATGAATATTGCCACCAACCTCCTCCCATGAAACCGACACCACCACCTCACTATCCAAACCCCCCACCCCTCTATTTTTATAACAGAAAAAAAGAGAACCCAAGCCCAGGCTATCTGGCGGCAGAATGAATGATCCTATTTATGTTAATGCATACATGAACGTTACACAGGTTTTTCCCCTGATAAGGCGATAGGTTAATGAAATGCTCATTTCATTTTACCAGTTGTTTTCTCTGTGAAGTTCCGATAAGTAGCAAACCAATGAAGCTTGTAATTACAATCTTACAGAAACCCAGCCAATCTGTGTATAAATCTCACCATCCAATTACAAGATGTAATAATTTTGCAGTCAAGCTGGTAATGAGGTCTAATACTCATGCATGTGATAATCCCCCCTGGATGCTGACTCTATCAGATGTTAGCTTTGTAATTATATGAGCTTGAGAAAAAAAAATCATTATTTCATGTTCAAGTAGAAAATGAGGTTGGTGGGAAGTTAATTTTCTCTATGCTCTGTGAAGCGTAGACAAGAATTTAATGATTTAATTACAGTTGTTAGCCCTTTTTTGCAAGAGGCTTAAATTGGGCTAAGCATTTTTCATAGCCCCCAACATCAAGAGACGGGGAACATCAAAGATTTTGACAGCATGCAAAGTGATGAGCAGACCCACAAACCCTCAGATTTACTTACTTTTCTTCAGTCAGAATAAAAGCCTTTCCTTTCCTTTCCTTTCCTTTCCTTTCCTTTCCTTTCCTTTCCTTTCCTTTCCTTTCCTTTCCTTTCCTTTCCTTTCCACAGCCCTGGGACACCAGACCTCCTGGATAAAAGCAACATCAACAAATATTAACCGGTCTGGCTTTCACCACCGGCAGCTAATCCACTGTATGTGAATTTGTCATATCAGATTACTATGACAGTCATGGTGCAGGGCAGAATGGAAAGCATCCTCCTCCATCCTCAAAAGGACAATATAGTTTTTACTCCGCGCCTTCTTTGAATTTCAAAACAGCCCATGAGTGGTGTCTGTAGTCCTCTGATTTCCATACAGCCTTTATATGAGCGAGAGGAACTGTAAATACATTCCTCAGAGTAATCCCCAGAAAAGGAATGACTGCTTTTGGCACTTTAAAAAAAGGGGCCCTTTGAGCGGTGTAATTCAACTTCAGTGGCTCCTTGGCTATTCAGAGCGCTGTGGTGTGAGTGTGTCTGCAGCGCTGTCATCCATTTCTATCAAGTTTTTTTGGAACCTGGCGTCTGGGGAGCTACTGATTCAGATTTTATTAACTTACTCAGGCACTGAGACTTGACATGAGTGAATGAGGAGCGTTTATAAATAATTTGTGACTTTGCAGCTCATTTCCTAACGATTGACTTTTGAGATGTTTTTTGGAATCATGGACTGGAATCCAAGAAAACGTACTTTTCATGGGAAGGATATATTTTGATCTGTTGGCTAAATCTGTATTTCTTGCTTTGCAGAGTGGTTCTGCAGGAATATAAGCCAGAAGAAGCATTAAAGATGTCTATAAGACCTGTTGACTGTAATCTCAACCCATAATAAAAGAATAAATAGGTGTGAAGAGCAGATTAATACTGGAATGTTTAAACTGGATGCAAGTTTGTGATTTAAAGTTTTCAAAACACATTTCCTTTCAAATGAATTGATTACAATGTGGAATATTAGTGGGCAATCCATTTATTTAAGTATTGTTTCAAACTTTGATTTGTTCATTTAGCTGATTTTGCTAATATATTTGAATTATTGTGAACTTACTACAAACAAACCTTGTATTTACATATAAAATGCATTCAGAAATAGATTAACCACTCAGAAATGATAAAGACGAACAAACAAAGTGAACCCTCCTCCTCCTGCCACCTCTCCTGACCTCCCTTAATGCTCCCCAGCCCTCTCAGTCCGTTTTCCAGTGCTCGGCCGTGTCCTGTTAAACAAGGAACGTGTTGCGGTGTTGTGACCCACGATTGCGGGCAGCTTCACGGCAGCTTTTGCAGGCCTTTTTTCTGCTCTCATGTCCAGTCTGCCTCCATCTGCCGCTGCCTCACCACAGTCCCTCTGGGGGGGGGGGATGAGATGGGGCTAATTCTGCAGTCAATTAGCAGAAGGGCCCGCTTTTTGTTCTCTCACCAGCTCCCATGGGTCCTATCTGCTTCACTGCTCCCTCACTCTCGCTCCGTTTGGATGGTTCTCACTTTCTGTCTCATTTGTTTGTTCATGGTGCTCCTTCTCTCTCTCTCTCTGGTTAGAACATTTCTTTTGTTTCAGTCCTTCCTGTTCTTTTCTCTCCTTGTGTGTGTGTGTGTGTGTGTGTGTGTGTGTGTGTGTGCATGTGTGTTACTTTGTCCATCATATTCTCCATGTTTCGGTCCATCCTGTTTCTTCGAGCTGGATCCTTTGAGGTATCGAGTGTCTAACTGACATATTTCCCTTCCCCACTGCTCGCTGACCTTTGTGACATTGTTGGCCAAACGGTGTCTCTGGCAATCATGAGCCATAAAAGAGATGGAATTATTGGTAAATATTATCCAGCTGTTATTGATGTGTTTTACCATTAGCTATTAGTCTAAACTGCAAGCATTAGACAGGAGGCTATAAATTAGGAATAATGATGGATTTTTCTTTCGTTTTACAGCAGACCTTTTTATTACATCAGAGTGATCTTAAGTTTTTTTCTCTGTTATTGAATAGTCATTTACATTGATTTGATTCATTTTTAAATTAAACAAATAATATTCTAAAATTTGTGCCTAATAATCAACTTTAAAATGTTTTAAATGTAACACTTGGATTTGATTTTTTAAAATGTAACCTATACTTCTAAGGAAAGAGAAGGAAATTCTTTAGGAAAAAAAAGTGCTCTATAAAATATGCTATAAATCAGTCTTTTTCCAGTCTGCCTTTTGATCGATGCAGCACCCTGTGGGTCTTACCCTGCTGTTGTCCCAGTGGCTCTACCTGGCCCTACTGAGCGCTACCTGTCTGAAGTTAATAAATCATTTTGGCATTATAAAATATTCAAAGGAGGAGGGGGATACGGAAAGGCCAGGTTAAAGAAATTCTTAAATTTTCATGGCATGACAGCCTATTCCACATACCACCCCAGCTGCTTCGTGTTCTCACTTGTGTGTGTGTGTGTGTGTGTGTGTGTGTGTGTGTGTGTGTGTGTGTGTGTGTGCGTGCGCGTGGTGAGGGGTTGGGAGAATCTCCTGTGTCACTCTAATAGTCTAGAATTACACTTGTATCAGTGTCGCTAGCATATGGGGTCTATGTATACCCTTAGGCCCATCACACTGCCTTCCACCTTCCACTGTCATGGCATTTAAAGTGATACCATTTGTGCAAAGCTAGTTTTGACAGAAAAAGTGAAAAGCTGTTTCCCTCCTTAGCCCGACGACAGAGCTGTGCAGCCACCGGGGGCCCCTGCCACTGAGCAGCCAATCAAATGATATTTTACAGGATAATGATGGAAAGAGGGTTTGCCTCCTTAGTGAGCGCTGTCTCCTTTGCTGTCTCTTGCTCTTTTTCTATCTCCTTTTTTTTCTGTGCTGCTATGTTTTCCGTTCATCCTCCCAAGCAGCCTCTGTCTCCTATATGCTGCTGACGGTGGGTATCATGTCTTTAAAGCAAACATTGTTAATAGACAAATTTGTTTAACCAATGCAGTATAACTGTGTCTTAGGATGTTTTAATTGGATGTTTTCATTTTCAAATTAAAATATGATCACAAATCATGTCAGTGTAATTTTTTTGGTTCAGCCTTGTGATTGATGTTATATTACGGTAATAAATATTCTGACATAAAATATAGATGATTTAAATTGCAGTGAACAAACCTAAAATTCATGGTTTTTGAAATGATGAATTTAAAACTGAAAATAATGTCACATTTATAAAGGGTTTGATCAAACTGAAAATGAGTGTAGAAAGAAGAAAAATCTACTTTTTGTAAAAAAAAATTTAAATGTATTTTTGGGCATTTATTGTATTTTACAATATAGAATAAGGAGAAAATAATAGTTAAAAATATGTTCATATTAAAGTTTGTAAGTAAAGAATGAATATATTTTTAATCAAACACCAGCACAGAAGATATAGAATTAATATTATTATTTTTTCTTTTGCCAATAAGCTACAGACTAAAAAGGAGCTGACCTGCAAGGCAAAAAGTTAAAACATGTTTGGTTGTATGGGATTCATAACATTGCCATAGGTGACACAACACCATCTAACTTTGTAGTTAAAATGTTCTCATCTTGTAGTTTTGGAGTCAGTGGACTCACGATGTGTGGCCAAAAATCATGCCTGTGTGTTTTTAAAAGTCAAAGAAATAATTACAGCTAAAGGTTTTAGATAGAAGAATGAACATTTGAACAAACAGCAGCAAGGCAAGAACTATGTGAAACAGTAATAAACACCTTAAAAGATCATCTGAGGTGTGCTTTTGTTTTTTTTATTTTAGAAAATGACCAGTTTAGAGGGGACTGGGAGTTAAGGTCTGTACTGCAGCCAGCCACTAGGGGGCCGCTCTCATTTTGTTTCTGTTCAAATAAGTTCCTGTCTGCGATGGACTGGCGACCTGTCCAGGGTGTCCCCCGCCTCTCGCCCCTTGACCGCTGGAGATAGGCACCAGCTCCCCCGCGACCCTCTGTGGAGGACTAAGCGGCTACAGAAGATGGATGGATGGATGGATAAGTTCCTGTGTCCAACTATCATTAATATGTCAATGATTCATATTGGTTGCCCTGATACTCCAACGCCTCACATTAAAACACTTGTTTGAAAAGCTTCTCAACTTTCAAGCTTCTTCCAGGCAGCTTTGGACATATTTAACCCTTGAAAACTCCATACGCCAAAAAATAAGGACAGTGAGAGAGTTAAAAATATGATTTTTCTACCTCATTTGCACCCAACAAACAGCTTTAGGTAAGAAAAAATGAGGGTTTCAGAAACATTTCTATATGGAAGCTCTTTAAAACACTGGAAACTATGATGCTGCAACACATTTAAAAAATACCAACATCACTTGGTGACATAACATTTCATTTTTTGCATCTGTTTTATTTGATCCTGAATGTGTCACAATATTTTTTTTATGAACTGATGTGCTGCTCATAGTAGGGGATTGCATTCAAGTAACACTTCCATCCAATCCACTTTGCCTTCATAGGGTAAATTTGACAAATGTTATAATAAAATGAGCTTCATTACAACTGAATAGCATTTACTGTAATCAGTTGGCCTGACTCTGGACCTCAAATGATTTGGATTTGTTGCTTTCTTTGCAATTTGAGTTGATTTGAGTGTGAAGTGGCACTTTAAATTAACTGAATCAGGCTCAAAAGGTTAATTTAGAAGAAACAGTAAATGCAATGAAAGCCAAAAAATCTAAGTATCTTCTTTCTCTGTATGTATGCAGTACATATGTAGTAAATGTAGACATTCTCGCTGGTTAGTGACAGGGACAACGTTTTGGTATAAAATGTACAAACAGAAGTTACATACAGTAGCTACAAACAGACATAAAGATAGTGTTTTAGAGTTTGTTTTAAGCTTTTTACTTTCTTTCTAATCATGAATCCTCTCCAGTGATGCAGCTTTTGCTGTTTTGTGTCATTGATAGGCTTTAATCATGTAGTTTTCTGCTTCATTTCTGTTTCACTTGGGAAAAACCAATGACTCTGCTGCAGCTCACTGCAAGTATATGTACCAAAAAACAAAACAAACTGAGTTTGATGTATGATTTGTGTTTTTGCTTTAACTCTCCATAATGAAAGCAAAGCCCTTCTCAGAAACAGCACATGAAGTCCTTTATCTACCTTGTTGAATTAAGTTTGTTTGCATTGTGAACACAGTTTTTTGTGGGTGGAGATCAGATCACCACAGTGAGAGGGCTTTGTAGCTGAATCATTGTATGCTGTATCAAACAACTGGAGAGCCCAAAGTTATAACCTCAGAAAGGTTTAACTGCATGTAAAGTACTGATGAATGCATGGATAGAAGGGAAAAAGTCAACAATTTTTCATTGAAACCAGAATTTAGCCAAGTCCTGCTAAAAGTGCTAGCTTGTAGCCTCTCCAGCCTCTGCAACACTGGCAGACGATGCTATTTTACTGAGGACACACACAAAAACACACACATGCAATACTGATATGTATTTCTCTTTTTATTTTTTCCTATCCTGTCACCCTTTCTGCCTTGTTAGTTTGACCTCTGAGAAAATTCCTAATATATTCCAGTAATTGCATATCAAACCTCTATGCATTATTTCAAAAAACAAACTCTTTTACACTAGCACTCCTACACATATAAACACACATATCTACACAAAACACACCTTCACACCAAGTAGGGAATCTCATGCAAACACACACATATATGAATCGGTAATGGCTTGTGAATTTCTAAGTGCACTTGCATATATTTCTAAAACGAGCTTGCAGGTGGGATTTTTGTGTACACACACAAACACGGCTCGCTGGCCTGCTGGTGGTGTAGGATTCATGTATTTTGATGATATGAAAGTTGACCACATTTACATGCAAATCGAAGTTGCAGATTAATAGGGTCTGTGGTGAGGGTGAAGGAAGACTGCATGGTAATATGCTATTACGGCTTTTAAATACATTTACCAATGTTTTGATGCAAAATTAGCATGGCCCCAGCATGAGGAAATCATGTTGGCCTGATAGCAATTTGGTTTACAATTGGGAATACAATTTCATTTGGTTCAGCTGTCATTTCCAATAATCGCTCAGATAGTGTTCACTAAATTGAGAATTCTTATCCTTTTTTTTTAAACTTCAACCTTGGTGAATAAAAGTATCATGTTAACAGAGTTCTGTTTATGACGCCATTATGTATTTTGTTGTAAAAAAACAAGTTATAGTCATTCATGCGGTCTAATTTTCATAAAATATTAAAGTTCATATTTTTAATGTTAGAAATAAAGTTTTACATCATCATTGGGCTTCAGTGTAAAGGTGAAAAGAACCATTTGACCACCCTGGTTTTCAGCTAAAGAGTACATTTGCATGTTCCACATGTAGCATCATTCGGGCGGCTGAAGTAAATACGACTGGTCACATCAATGCTTGTCAGCCAGAGCAAAATGTCAGTCACCCTTCAGCCAAAACAGACCTGACAGCTAAATACAAATCCCATATTTCCAAATTCATTACTTCAGAATAATAAATGACATAAGAGATTGCTTCAAGCTTTGCATTTTGTTGCTCCATATTTGCCTTCAGAATGATGAATTCCAGCGTGAAGGCTTATTGACAAAGCTAAGTGTTCCTTTTGCCTACAAATGATCAGACACTTGACTGACCTAAAAGGACAAACTGCACAGCTTTCTACTTTTGCAAGACTTGTTATTCAACTATTTCTTTAAATTAATGCATTCAACTTTACCATGGTTTGATTTCTTTTGAGTGTGCATAAATATAAAAAAGACACAAGGAAAAAGGGAACCATAAAGGGAGGCAGGAAAAAAAATAGTGAGGGAGAAAAGCATTCATCATCCTTGGGCGTTAGACTTGTGATGTATTTCCTTTAAATTCCCACACTCAAGAAAAAAACAACAAAAAAAAAACAAATAATTAACAGGCCCATGGGACATAACACACAAATAGAATAATGTATTTGTGTCAGTCAAGTGCCTTTCCGTAGCCAAGCAGAGAAAACATAATAAATGAATATGAAATATGTAAACACAGCCTGGATACCATCCAATTAATAAATACCATTTTTATCATGTCTACTGGGGGCTAAAATAGTTTTCAGAAACTGCAGCATGGCTTTTTAGTTTCCTTGTCAGTTCATGTAAACAGCCTGAAACTGCTTTAAAGCGCACAAGAGATCATAGATTATTAATGGAGATTGAAAATAACAAAGGCTGTATTTGCTTCATCCATGAAATCAATGGCATTTGGTGCATTTGGAAGCACAAAAGTGCTTCTGCCCATATGCTAGGATGGAAACATACAGTGGGAAGTCAGTAAAATCAGTGAGAGAACTCATCAGACTACATTAGAAATGTTAGACCTTTAAGGAGGTAAGAAAGAGAGAGAATGGAAAACTATAGGGATCCATGCCCTGTTTTATTAGCATTAACTGGACCTCTCTGATGAATTCTCAATGGATTCATGGCCACTAGTATTGGGGACTAATTTAAAACCACAAATCTTAAATGTACTGGCCAGATAGCTACGTATTGCATGCAAAATGGACAAGGAGACAATTAAAGAGGTGATGAGAGACAAAGACATGTTTGGCGAGCAAATTTTAGCATACACAAAAAATCTATCAATCTATTGTTCAAGTTTGGTGACCATCTGTGGCAGCTATCATGTGCAAAAGTGAGGAACACCCTGTACAGGTCTACATTCTATCATTCTCATTTTTGGTTCTTGGGAGGAAACTGGAGAAAATGCATTCATTCAATGGAGAGAATATGCAAAATTCATGTGGAAAGGCTTCAACAAAGTTTTAAACCCTTGACCTTTTTTCTACAAGGCAACAGTGCTATCCGACTAATCCACTATGCAGCTCTCATCAAAGATACACGCATCATTAACAAAAAAGAAACACACCTCTTCGAGTGAAGGATCTTACATCAGCTCAACATATAAGACTGCACTCTGCAGTTACACCCTATAAAACGTGAGCAGACAAATGGGCTGCTTTAAAGAACAAGTCTGAGATAAAGGGTTCAGATAATGAGAGATTAATCATCTGCATTAGTTAGGTCTTTCAAGCCTAATTTCCCTAAAAACAAAATAATGTGCATACAGAGCTAATCTTCACCTTTAATTTATTAATTTTCTTTCCAGAGGTTCGGCACCACACTAATAGGGCGTACTCATACAGCCATGCAAGCATGCAGCGCGGGCCCCTCCTTTCACATACATGCAGATTAAAAGAGGTTAAGCCATGAAGTGCAGAACAAAGAGAGAGAGATTGTAAGCAGATAAAACGTATACTCATAAGGAGATACAGCTCTGAGGATAATGAGGTATTTTAGGCTTTACTAAATGAGCTCCTCTTCCTTCCACACGCTCTTTCTCCACCTTTCTTCTTATCTATATATATATAATGTGTGTACCACATTAACGGGTAGTTTGCTACGTCTAAGTCTGCTTTTTTTGTGTGAAAAGCAACAGAATAAAACTGTTTCTTAATTGCATCCCAGCTGGTGTCAACCAAACAGCTGAACTTGACTGAAAACTTAAGGACTCAACCCCAACTGTGGAGTGTTCCTACAATTAGAAGAAATTCCCATACACATCTTAATGTTGTCAGTTTAATCATCTCACTTTCACCAGATGGAGCTTCACTATAAACTGAAATAAAAGTGAATTTGAGGATGTCAAGCGCTGTAAATCACCAAGCCTGTTTTTCCAGAGGGGTCTTCTACTGAATCAGTTTATGAGATAGACACTCAAAGAAAGCAAGCTGGAGTCGAGGACACACTTCTCCATTGGAACAAGCAGACAATGTTCTACAAGGCACATTGAGTAATATCTTGAGATTCCTTTTAATCTGAATTGCTGCAAAGCAAACCTTTGCAATTCCAGTTATGAATTGCGTGACATTTTTGCAGTGGACTTGATATGACTACACACATGCATGACTTACATTGTTCATGGCCAGGAAAACACTCAAGGTTAGCATCCATGACCATCTTTGACTCCATTATATTTATATATTAGGCAGATGCTTATATCCAAAATGACTTACAAATTATATTTTAAACAAGAAGTTATCATTGAGGCTAACAAACAACTGACATTAACCCTAAACAAACTACTACTACTACAGTAGAACACTAGTCAGTCTCTAAGGTGACAGTGAGGGAAAAGAACATAGAATAGAGTGAACTGCATTAGGTACAGAGGAGAAGGGGAAGGTAGGTGCTAGTCGAGAAGATGTTATCTGAAGAGCTGGGTTTTGAGGAGTTGGTGGTTGTAGACCTCAAGTAGCAGAGGTCCAAGATTTCCATGGGATTCCAGAGCGTTCAAATGAATCTCTTGGAAGAAATTAGATATTGTATGGGTCTTTCCTTTGAAAAAAATTTTTTTACCAAAGCATTAAAACCTCATAAGTCTTAATAAAAGTCATGGGTATAATAGTTATTTCAATTTATCTGATATCTGTAGTACATTCCTCATTTTCACTCAGTGTGTTTACATGCACATCAGAAAACTGAGTTATTGCCTTAAATCGACTGAAGTCGGTTTTTTAAATGTATGTAAACACTTTAGTCCGGCTGAAGTCGATCCCAGGAGCTTGCATGTAAACGGCTCAGTCGAGCTAATGCCCACTCGACGCTCCTCCTGCAGTAGTGAAGAGATACGGAAGTGGGATTACAAATAAATCAGTAGTGGTAGAAGAAGATGGCAACAAAAACGAACAGCTTGTCAGCGCTGGGTACAAGAAGATGCCCGAACAAATATGTGTCTGACCATGTATGGTCGCCTAGCGTCTGTCGCTACAATGTATCTGACTGTTATCAACAGTCACGTTGATGCAACTGCAAAAGCTCTATATCATTCTGTCATTATCACTTCCATAATTTCCCACTGTCCCTCTTGACCTGTGGTTTGGACTGCTCTACTGCAGGGAGAACAGCACACCTAAGACTGTGTTAGCTGGGAAAAGATAATATGACACTAATTAATTACAACACAACATTGCCTGAAAAACTAGACATAAAAATGAAAAGAGGTTTTTGTTATACTGGCAGAAGACTGGATGGTCTTTTTACTCCAAAAATACACTTGCAGTGTATCTCACCTCATACATCAAAATGTCTTACAATCTTTATTAAAAAGTGCATACAAGTGAAATAACTTTTCTCTATTTTTGAAACAGATGGTAAGCATTACAGCAGATAATACCTTGTTTTTTTTTTAGAAGACAGAACCATATAGTCTGTACTGTGTGATAAAGAAGAATATTACACAAGAAAAGTAGAAGCAGTGCGAGAAAGGAGAGATGGAGCAACTGAAAGACCACCAAAGTCCCTGAGATCACAGCTAATATGAGACCCCAAGGTCTAATCTTCTTAGTGTGGTGGGATAAATCGAGTATCCATTACGGCATCAACCTTCACTCCATCCCACTTTTCACAGTACTACCACCACGCTGTCTTCTTCCTCTTTTGGCTTCCATACCCCCCCCACCACCACCACCCTACACCCCTCATCCCCCATTCAGCACATTGATAACCAGCATGGAGACAATTGGCTGTCTCTGGGCCCTAATCAGGTATTAACCACTAAAGCTGTAAGGGAAGACGGCTAATCTCCATACTCACTTCATCTGTAAAGGCGAGACCTCTGTAACTTGCTTCTCTTTGGCCCAGACCTAGATCAAAGATGTCTGCTAGAAATCAGATTAGACTTCAGAAAAGAGCAGAAGGTTAGAAAATGCCAGAAATCTGTCAAATCTCCATCTATAGTGTTTTATCTTGAACTTTTAGTACGATCAGGGAGGGGACTATAGATGAGTTTATACCCTAAAACGTCATTTATCTGTGTTTAAACAAAAGAACAGAAGAGTTGAACGACAGGTAAAGGCAAATGGTTTTTTTTCTCCTTGTACCTGTTCAGGGTCTTAAACTGCCATTTGACTTGATGCACATTTGTATTCACTTAATGTATGCATTACATTGTTGTAAAATATCCATGCAAAGTGAAAGAAATGTTTCTGGTAGTAGTGATTTGATTGGTGCCTTTGCTACATCCACAAAAGACATTAATATTTTGGTAACTTTTGATATTTCTAAAAAACTATACTCAACATTGAAAGTCTTAATTATTGACATTAATATGACCTTAGACCTGTTTGTCAGGTCATTCAAAGAAGGTTTTTAAAGGTGTGAGTAATTTGGGTATACCGGTCACAAGAATACACAAGTTATAACACAGGTGATTCGATTAGCCACTGGAGAAGTTGAAAGCCCCTATTACTTTTTAAACAAACTACTCTAAGTGACTGCACGTGATGTTTCCCAGTGTGAAAGGTGTACCCTGCCTTTCACCTGTTGACTGCTGTAGATAAGCACCATCCCTGAAGTGGATAGACTGGGCATAGACAATGGATGGATGACTGAATAGGTGGTTGGTTGGATGGATGAGGGGTGGCACTAGCTTAGTAGGTAGAGCTTTCGTCTTGCAGCTGAAGGGTTGACGGTTCAAACCAGGCTAAAAACCAAAGGTTTTACTGTTGTGGCCCCAGACTATGGAACTGAGATCAGTTGACTCAGTGGGCTCCTTTAAGAAGCAGCTCAAACCCATATATTCAATAGCTTTTCATGAACTCCTGTAAACTCCGTCGTCTCCTTTTGTGTTTATTATCCTGTAATAAATCACTTTGTGTACATCTGTCTAGATTATTTACTATTGTCTTGTCTGTTTGTACCTGTAATGCACCTTGTGATTGAAGTGCTAAATAAATAAAACTTCTTCTTCTTCTTGTTCAAACCCCGTTCTGTTTGGGTCACTTTGTTGTTGTGTCCTTGGGCACTTTACCCACATTGTCTGTTGGTGATGGTTCTGTGGCACCTGTGTATGGTCACCTCACTTCTGTGGCTACAAAGTAGCTAAACACAATGTCTGGCTACAATGTAGCTTGCTGTCATCAGTGTGTGAATGACTCTAATGTAAAGGACTTTGTAGTCAATGACTTTGAGAAGTGCTTTACAAAAGCTGAACATTTACATTTCGTTTTTGGATGAATTAATGGATGGAGTGGGTTGGTGTTTGGGTTGGTTGGTAGGGATGTAGGGAGGAAGGTGGATGAATGGACGGACAAAAGCAAAGTACTGTAATTAAGAAAAAAGACCAATGACATCAGAAACATATATGTGTGTGTGGGCTTTGTACAGTTAGCAATTATTGTTGGTAGCTTTGATGAATTACTTGACACTTGGTAAAGGTGTCCAGTCCGTAGAACCACCACTGTTATTTGTGTGATTAGTAGTTCAAGAGTCTACTAATGTTCCCAAGCTTCTAGAAGAGCAACTTGAGGACTAAAACTTCAACTTTGTTATTGTCAACTATTGCAATGTGCAATTTCTGGCACCACATGGTTTGTTGTTTCTTCTATCACAGCCTTTCAACTCCATAATAAATGAAACGTTGGCCAAGAAAACCAAAAACCTTCTTCTTTACTAGTAAAAGCCCTACATTTTCATCTCTGTTTATAGGTTTTAAAGAAATTTAAGCTGTGATATAACTAATCATGCAGTATGGAAGCATTGAAATGTTGCTCTTGTTGTTGATGCTGATATAAAAATGTTTTCCTTCTTATTTAACACTAGAACACCCAAGGCAGTCATTTTGACTGCTTTCAAAATTTGCAACGTCATAACTTGGCTTTAAAAAAACTTATGTAGCAGTAGGACCCTGACTTTTCCTAAATGTGTGTATATTTTATTCTAACATTGTTTTTTCATTAAATTTTCCAAAACACAAAAAAGATCTGAGTGTTACTACCTCGAATGACCATAGCAGTCAAATTGACTGCATGCGTTTTACAGGGGCTGTCATATTACACTATTTGCTACATTTTCCCGCTCTTTCTCCTGCTCTATTGCTTGTTTGTTTTTATGCTCTGTGAAGCTAAAACCTAGCTATAGCTTCACTCTAAACCCAAGAGAGACAAAAATGAAACGTAGAAAGAAATGAACAGCTATGGAGGCTTTAGCCATGCTTCAGAGCCTTGATGAGGAAGAATCCGATGGAGGAGCAGGTTCAGAGAGTGATGTCTCTTGGTGTTTGGAAGAAGCTTCATCTAGCTCTGAAAGTGATTCAGAAATCATTACAGAGGTGTCTCCTAGCAAAAAAAGACTACTGGAAACATCAAATTCTACACTTGCTGACACCCCTTCTGCTAAATTTCAAGGTATGCGGCCTACAGGAGGACTCCTTATCATCTTATATCAGGCTATTGTTTGCTACAGCAGAGTGTCTTCAGCTGGCTGGCAGTCATCACAGCATTTATTCATGTTCATAATAGTTATTCAATTTCATTGTTGAGGTCTAATGATGACACTAACCTATTTTGAAAGCAGGATACATTTGTTTTTATTTCACAGAGAAAATGGTTGCAGTTTGAGATTGGAATTGTAATTGCTGAGAAGTTATGTTGCATGAATTAAATAAATAAAACACTCAATCTTTATTGTTTAATTTAGTGTCCTGATGTGTTTTTACCTTTTCCACCAATTTATTCTTAGATATTTTTAATGATAATCCAAATTATATACAAAAACTGTCTGAGCAGTCAAAATGACTGCTATGGTCATTCTAGTAGTTGCAGAATTCTGGTCGACCGAGTGTTAAATGTTGCATAAATCCTGCTGTCTTGTAAAGCAATGCTTTTTAATTATTCTTACTAAGTTACACATGAAGACATGCACAAACAAACAAACACACACACACACACACACACACACACACACACGCACGCACGCACGCACGCACACACGCACATATAAGAACACTGTTGTAAAATCCATGGTTATTGTTATTGACTGCAGTGCATTTAGTTCACACCTTTGCATGATGGGTTCTGAGGTGGAGGTGGTCCTTTCTTTCTCAAACCATCTCCTGGTCGAGTTGAGCAGAAGGTGTCAGGGGACTTCTGCTGCCTCCTCACCCCACCCCCACCCATCTATCCTCCTTCTTAAGGTGGTCAAGGGCAAACAACCAGAAACTGTCACATACTCCGACATAAACATACTGCTAGTTTGATGTAGCACAATCTGACAATTGAAATCCTAAATTAAAAAAGGAAATGTCCCCTTTTCTTTCAGCTGGAGAAATTTCCCTGTTTATTTCTGCATGTACAGTACAAGAATTTCAGCTAGATATACCCGCTTGTGCTAATTGTACAGGGGAAAAAAAGCCCCCTTGTGACCCTTTTAACTACTCATGGAAAATGCACACATTTCCTGCATCCTCCAAGGGGGACAGCCTGTCCTTAGCGAAGCAGACAAATGTTAATTCCCTTCAGTGAGCACAGGTCTGACCTCCAGACTTCTTGAGGAAAGCACACACACACACACACACTCACACACACCTACACACAGTCTTCTCAGAAGGTCACAGAGCAGATGACACCAGCCTGTTCCCTGTTTCACTTCGATTGGCCCATCTTTTCTCCTTCATTACCACACACAGCTGTGAATAAGAGCGTCCGTGTGTTTGTGTGTCTGCTCCCCTCGTCTCTGAAATGGCTAAGTGCTGTTAGTGCAGTTTTTATCAGCGAGGCCTCTGGTGAGACTCAGGGGAAAAGACCAGGGCTATCTCTCTCTGCTGGCTTTGAAAATTGATATTGAACATGGAGGAGGAGTAGGGGAGAAATCTCACATGCTGGTAGCAATTAGCTAAAAAGGGATTTGCAACTCTGTGATTCATCACACTAGAGATCGAAGTCATTTAAAGACAGTCTGTGGTTTTCTTTTTCCTTTTTTATACCCCTAATTTCTTTACTTCTTATTTGCTTACCTTCTTCCAGGTTGTGCCGCCTTTAGCCTACTTACAAAACAGAGCGAAATTTCCTATTTAAAGTTTATTTATGAAAGCCTGCACTATGCTAAAGCCAAAAATAGGGTCTTGATTTGACTTTCCGTGTGTACTTACCCAACACTGGTGTGCTTAACTGATGCTGGGTTGCTTTGAGAACTGGCAGTGCAACGTTACACATCGTCAGCAGTGTATGGAGGGAACCACAAGATCACCAAAGAGAGGAGGAATGGTTTGAAATGAGCAAACTTTCTACAACAGGCCTGAAGCTTCTTATTTATGATATTTGCAGGCTGTCATGGTTGGTTCACACTTCACAAACACTTTGGCCTCACCACCAGCTTCAGGGTATGAGGCCAGAGTGATTCACACACTACGCTGGCAAAACGTATGTTAAAGTGAGAGAGAAGAGACACATTCACCTCATCCTGTTGCTTTAACACACTTGATGTTTTCAAAAAGAGCATTTCGCCAATTCAAACAAGACTAATGAAACTCACACATCTTCTTGAACTGGGAGAATGCATGCTATGCAAGCACGATTGAACTTCTTATTTATGCAGTCGGTCGGGTCAAGAATGCCTCAGGCTAAGGGCAAAAGCTCACAGGACAACATTTTTTGTGTGTTTTCACACCAAAACGTGTTTTCTTTGTTGTTTTTGGGAGGAAAAAAAAGATTGACTTTCACTTTTGGTCCAAAGACACAACCTTCAAACATGACTATATAAGTACATGAGTATTTTTGAACTATGCACTTTTCCCAATTCAAATAACAAAAACTAATGTAATGCAAAAATCATAACATTTAGCTAAATCAGCCTATATTATAAAGATGGATGTTTACATAATTAAGAAAAAAAGTCACATTTAATACACTTTGTCCTCACAATATTTCTAAACAATTGTTTGAAGAATTTAGCAAGATTAATAAAATAAAAATAGAATTTAAAACACACTCTCTCTCTCTCTCTCTCTCTCCCTCTGTCTCTCTCTGTCTCTCTCTCTCTCTCTTTCTCTCTCTCTCTCTCTCTCTGCTGTCCGAGCCTGACTCGGTACGTCCAAATAATTAACGTGCCTAAAACTGACTGGACCCATCGGGCTTCAATTTGGATCCTACTAGCGAGGAAGAGCTCCATGGAGGTGTACTCCTAGGAGATGTTTTTGTGCGGGTCGGGTGTCATCGGTTCTGGCAGACTTATTTATTTACTTGTGGAGTGGTGTTGGTAATGTCTTCTTTTTCAGGACATACTTTTCTACAATATTTCACCATGGGTTAATAGTCAGACTGGTTAAACCCTCACTGAAACCATCACTCCTCCCCAACCGTTGCTACATCTGGTAACTATGGTCGTAAAGCAGGTAGTGACATCATCTTGGAGAGCTACCCGCTCCTCAAAACTGTTTAGTGTGGTATCTGGTCAGTAGAGGAGTGTAGAGTGGTGGCAAATATAAAAATGGTAAAGTTTCTAACTCAAAAATCAATTAAACTAATTTTAATCCTCTAGCTTAAAGTGTTAAAAATTAGTGTTGCTTTAATG
Source organism: Callopanchax toddi (assembly GCA_006937965.1). Taxonomy (NCBI): domain Eukaryota; kingdom Metazoa; phylum Chordata; class Actinopteri; order Cyprinodontiformes; family Nothobranchiidae; genus Callopanchax; species Callopanchax toddi. The sequence goes on from SSNR01000335.1 coordinate 364,522, forward strand.
CATCATTTATCAGTTACAGAATTATCAACGGTAAACAGTTTTAAGTGTGGATGTTAGAATCCCAAAATTGAACATCTACTGTAGGTCTGAACTCTTGTCAACAATTTTTGAGTAAATAGTGTGTTAATGATGAAATAATCCAAAGTAAAATAAAGCTGAGTGTCATTTGTAAAGAATGAATGTTGATAATATGTTATGAATAGGAATCCAAGGCATTAAAGCGGCTCTCTGGAGCATTTTTCTCTGTATCAAAGTTTTCTAAATGTTTTAAATGATATTTCAGGTCTAAACTATGATCTATGGGTTGAGTTCCACAACATCTGTCATTCTGATGAAGACCCTCCTTCCTCCTAGAGACCCCTTTCCATTATTTCTTGCCGCCAACATTTTTTAGCCAATGAAATTCAAATGTCTGCATTCTCTCAAAATGCACGTGCAACGACCAAACCTGTACCAGTAGGGGGCGCTGTCGTACAGGACGCTCCGTGTGTTTCTCTGTTTGCGTCTCAGCCTCACAGCTCATTTCTACTAAAAACCTACCCATTCTCCAGCTAAAGGCGGATTTATTTTTATTTTTAAACCTTTCACCTCACAGAATGGCAAGGCTTGACAGGGTTACGCGTTTATTTTGGTCAGAAAGTTCATCCAGGGCCGAGTCAAGTTCAACTTCAGAGTCCAGCAGCAGCTCTCTGCTAACAGAGCTAATATCAGAAGCAGCAGGGACAGAGAGGGCTCATCAGACCCTCGTAGTGTTGGAATAAGATTGTGAACTGTGAGTGATAAAACCCTACACTTTGAGCTGTACAGTTTATGCCCGCAACGTATATGTGCCGTGTGCATGCGCGCACACGCAACCGGACGCGCGTGTCGAGATGTTTTGAGGAGGAGCCTTTGGACGCTAGATTCAAAAACTGCTCTCTTGATGAAATCCTCCAGATTGCTGCTTTAATTTTCAAATCTTGTAAAAGATCAACACTCAACAAATTAAATGTTGATAAGGATAGGAGGGCCAAAATAAAATCACTAACAATGGGTGACTGTGGATCAGAGGAAGAGGTTGTCCACCATGTGGGGGACCAGGGTTCAATCCCTGGCCCAAGCCATGTGTTGAAGTATCCCAAACTGCCTTCCAGATCTCCCTTGGAAAAGCAGTTCTTTATATATCTAAATCGGCTATTAACTGATTAAACAAGGATAAAAAAAGAGTTTGAAATGTTGATCTATTTCACAAAATAACAACAGCTAAACAATCCATTGATTGAGCTTGAAAGAAAAAAAGTGTTTTACAGATTTAAAAAAAATTGAACTTGAGGCAAATTCAGCATTTGGAAATTGGACAAATATCAATTAGAAAGTGATCAAGAGTTAAAAAATAAACTTGAGGGTTTTCAAGGCTTACAATATCTGTATAGATGACACATCACAAAGAACATTTCATCTCTCATTACATCAGTTGGTAACAGATCGGTAAGTCAACACAAGATTATCCCAGACTGGCTGAGCCTTTCCCACAAAATAACTGAATGAGGAACCGCATGGGCAAATAGTTGTACAGCTTTACATTAAAGGCTTCAGTGCATAATTGGAAAATATACCAGGAGAACATTTGTAGGTTTTTATGTATGTTAGAAACAAGACCAAAAATCAACAAATGACTTTGCACACTACCATATAGACACACACCAACACACATTCATAAAACAAATACAGGCTGCATGGGAGCCTCACCCCATCCGGTAAATCTCTACAGTTTAAAACCTGAGCTGCAGCCGTTTATGGAGCCGGAGATGACGGATGAGTTCATATGCCATGCGTGCGGCCCTAGACGATCGCTTTAGCTTGATGACAGATTGCGTGACCGTAACCCAGTTAATGTTAAACTCATTCTTGCTGTTCAATTTCACAAGTGTAATTTCGTCAGGTTGTGCTGCATTGTCCTCAGCTGTGGGTGAAGCGTTGGGGTGTGCTCTGGAGCTCACGGTCCCTACTGCTGGTAATGATTCTTCGGCTTCATTCTATTGTATTGTTTTCTGCATAATCAGGTTGGTAGTCAAGGGTTTGGGTGACACAGCCATCTGTCAAGTTCATTTGCTCTGCAAAATGCAAAGGAATAATGGTTGATCCTACGGGAGCCTATCTGTTATCAAATAGGAGAGGTGCCCCCTGTTTATGGCCCTGCTGCACTCTGCAGCAGAATGGGAGTGAATAGAGGCAATACAAGTACACACAAATGTATGCGTGCATGGTATTTTTTACACAAGCTTGTGTAAGCACCCAGAGTAACTGCAGGAAGTGTCTGTCATACAATGCTTGTGTTGGCTTGATCATTCTCTATAGTAGATATTATACATTAGTTAATTTACTTTTAACACTGTATTGATGCTGTGTAATAATCTTAATGCACACTAGTTTTTGAACTTGCATTTTAAAGTACTTGTTGGCAGTTTGATGGCAAACTTTAATAGTATTTGGTTCCAGTTGCAGTTGTATTTGTACTTTCTATATCACACATTTTATAAATTATAAGTTTGTATTGAGCTTAATCAAAAATTAATACTTTAAAAAAATTTCTTGAAAAAAAGCAAGTTTATAGAGAAAATATGGACTACAATGAAAAGAAATGAGTGATGTGAGAAGTTTAAAACCTTTGTAGTTTAAAGGCACTAAGCAGGCTCTTTGCATAGGTATGCATTCTGACACCTGTGTGAAGAGGAACTTCCAGTTTTGACAACAAAACTGGACCTTGGAACAAGAAATAGTCTACAACTATTCAAATGTTCTCAGACTTTAAATGCAAGGTTCAAGATAAAGATAAGGGACTAGTCACAAAGAAGAAAATATTTTTTGAGCGTTTTTCATGTAGTCTCCTGCAAGGATTTCATGTAAGGATGGGAACTTGTTTCTTGATCCATGTTATCCTTCATTTTCTCTCATTTTCACTTGTGGTTCATGTCATTATTTTACAGTTAATTGTAGACCTAAAAAAAATCCTTCAATCTGAAAATGCAGAATGAAAAGAAGTCAGTTATTATTTACATCATTGCCAAGGAACCAACCAATAAAATGCGATTGCAGAAAGAAAAAAAAACATGTAAATTTAAATGTTTTGCTACTGCTATGTTTTAAAAATGATATTGAAACATTTACAGACTCTGTTGTGCGTACTTTGCCATGTGTGTGTGTGTGTGTGTGTGTGTGTGCAGATGCACAAAGTACATAGTTTTTATCAACAGTAGAAAAATAGTAATCATCAGCAACATCATTCTACAGTTTCAAGATGGTTTAGAACAGAACATATTTAATGTTTATAAGCCAAATTTTGTCATCAAATAATTGTAACATTTAAACTATAATTGAATGTTCATTAAGTATCATACAGTTTGAAACTTTAACATAAACAAAGCTTTTTTTTTTGTTTGTCTTGTTATAACAAAACTATAACTAACTATAACAAAAACAGCAAAGCCCAAAGAAAACCACAAAATAATTTTATTAAAAAAAAAAATCATTTTAGCTGTTCCTTTTTTTATGGTGACATTACTATGCAGGCAGTCTCACTATGATTACATGTCTTGGCTACTATTTATGACATAAGAGTTTTTATAATATATAAATCTCAGTAATGTTCAAATGTCGGAACAGACTATTTTCTACTCATTTTCCATTCTTTTTACTCTCCAATCTCTCCTTCCTCACCAATCGTTCTAACTGTTGTGTAAAGAGGATGTTTGCTTGAATCATTCAAAGGCAAATGTCTGTGTTTGACACCGCGTAGCATCCACATCATCACAAGCAGCCACTAATGGCTCTCTCTGGATCGAGCAAATCGGCCCTCAGCTCAGCGTAGCGCAGCACAGCGCAGCAGGGCCAAATGCTATGGGCACTACAGCGCTGCATCCAGAGCCAAATTTTGCCCTAATGAATTTGGACCTTGCCAGGTAATCGCAAAAGGCAGCAGCGGCCATCCAATACCCTACTAGATGATCTGAAGCGACTCCCGTGGCCGCAGTTTATGCCAGGGAGTCTGGTGCCATGTGGAAATGAAAGGAAATGGTGATCGAGGAGGTGTGGAGCTGCTTTTGTTATTGGCACTCATTGACTTTGCTCAAATCGGTCATTCCTGCACATGGAGGCACATAGAGTGGTCTGCAAGTAAATGCATGCATGCAAAGGCATCCTTATTCATCTATACACACTTCCAGGTTCAGAACTCTAATGTGAGTGCACTCCTGCTAAACATTAGTCGGAAAATAATGCCATCAGGTTTTATTGTTTCCAGTGCTTGAATTTTGGAGAGAATGGGGGTTTCCTCTAAATTCACAATAATGAAATTGATTTTTTTTTTCTTTTTTTTGCTGTCTAAACAGCCCAAAAGCTTTGATTATTGGATATTGAGCTCCGGTCCAGTCGGAAATTTCCAGTTTTAATGAGAATGACTTGAAAGGTAATGAGACAGTATGGAAATTTGTTTGTTAGTGCTAATTTTTGCATGCATTTTCCCAGTTAAAATTATATTTTTAGCAGATGCATATTTAAGGTCTCCAGTATGTTCAGTAAATTATCCAAATAGTCAAAGTTAACCATTCAGACCTCCCATGCTCCTGGATTTGAACCATGAACATTTTATGCCATCTTTCTCCGTCCACCGTTTATTAGCGTTTTCATCTTCTCCCAGTCATTTCCCCTCATTCTTTTACTTCCTACTTCTATTTTCCTCCACCCTTCTCCTTCCCACCATCACCTGATGTAACACACACACATGCACACACACACACACACCCTGTTCTTCTCTCCCTGCCTGTTTTCATCTGTCCAATATGCTCAAGGCCCCCCAGCTCTGTTACAGGTAGCGAAAGTCTCCTTCAATTAGACATAATCATCACTCACGGTCAATGATTGCGCTAAAGGCTAACTTCCAGTCTATGAGGGGGCTCTCGCATCTAATGCACTGATTCAGCTTGTCTCAGCCAACTTCTCTGTCTGCCGAAACCAAAGCAATTTATTCGTCGCCCAAGGCTCTTTTGGCAACAGCCAGTTGAGCAAGCTAACAGAGAGACAGATAGAGAGACATGAGGGGAAGGAGGAGGGGAGCAAGCTCAGTCTCCCCCTCCCCTTCTCTCTCTCTCTCTCTCTCTCTTCGAGATACAATTTAATCAGAGACATCTGTGCACAGGCAGGCAGCTTTTCCTTGGAGGAGACTTAAGCTGAGTCTTAGTTAGGGGGCTGTGTTTGAAGTGCGGGGGGAATTATCGCTTTCTTCCAATAACAGTGCCAGGGACGAAGAGAGGCAGAGAGAGACAGAGAAAGCATAGAGAAACAGAAAATCTTGTTAATCTGCTCCATCCCGGTGTGCAGGGGTGTGCTCCGGACACATGAGAACCAAATCCAATCATCAGACAGGAAAGGCACACAGCTGACCAATCAAGTCACCCCCTCCCTTCCTCCCTCCCTCCCCCTTTCCCAAATGGAGAAAACTGGGGGAAATTAAGTGCTGTTGGTTTTAAAGTGAGAGGAGGAGCAGGGAGGTGTGTGTGTGTTTGAATGTGTTAGCTCCAACTTTGAATAATGCACCATGCCACCCTGAAGCATTTCAGCTCAGCAGCGAGCTACATTACAAGCATGAGCAATAAGGTGTTTAATTTAATACAAAACTATCAGATCTCCAAAAGCAGCCATCTGTGGCATTTTTAATGACTTGTTTTATTATCTTTATAACTCATTACTCAAGTTGGTGATCCTAATTGCCATGAGTCATATCTCAGAACCTGTCGGTTTGTTCTGTTCCTTTTATTTCACCGTCATTGTGCTCAGAGCGGCCGAGCCACAGGGAGACGTAATCTAGTGTGAGAGCAAAGTGATAACTGCAAAAGAGTGGGGCAAGAGGGTTAAAACCAAAAGGCGCTTCTTGTCATCGTTCGCTTTGCAAAAGGTCAAGAGGTATTTGGAAGCTGTGAGAGTGTGTCATTGTGTGCTTTCCAGGTGCAAGCGGAGTGTGTGAATGCTTTTAATTGTTTTGTGTGCGTGTCTGAGTATGCTCGTCTTCTGGATCCTAAAATAGTCGAGTTATGGAACTGAGATAAAGAGCTGGAGTGGTTTGGAGTCACAGTTCAACGAGGCTGGGTGTAGGCAGATGATGCTGTCATCGCTGTTACATCAGACAACGCTTGAGTTTAATCAAGAAAGAAAAAAACAAACTTGGCAAAGATAAAAAAGTCATACGGTCTAAACACCTGGTGCAAAGTTTATAAGGAACATTCACACATCAATCATTTTATGGAGGGAGAAATTCACACAATGAAATTGATACGTTGATGAATTATATGAATGAATTAGGATGTACTCATCTTTTTTCCTATAACATGTTTTTTCTAATTAAAAAAGTAATAATTTGACTGCAATAATCTTCTGATGCACACTTTTATGCATAATGTTTAATTGAAGCATGCGCTGAACTTAACTAAAAGCAAAAAAAAAAAAAAAAGTTGTCATTGCTTTTTCTTCTCAGTGTGGACATGAGTAGTGTTAATTTAACACTCGCGATTAGACAGTGGAAACATCTAAATGCTCATAATCTTTTTTTTCTGGTTGTTTTTAAACAATTCTACATGTAGAATATGCATCAAGAAGTGATGTGTGCCAAGTTGCATTTTATGGTAATCAATAAGAAATCCTGCTGCACAAAAACAACTTTTTTCGTGTTTTTGTAAATATTGATCATGTTTGTCATCTATGAAGAAAAAATCTTTAATGTATCTCAAGCAAGTTTTATTCACTTAAACTTTTTAAATATGTTTTTATTTAAGTTCCTGATGTGCAACTTCTAAATGACCATCGAAACACAAAGGAACTTTGTCTCATTTTATTGAAATACAAAACGTTTTTTATCAAACAAGTTTTTATACTGACAAATGCTGCTTTAAAAATATTATTTCTCTGAAAAGGTCAACAAAAACCTTCATATGTTGCAAAAAGTCTTACATCTGATTGCAAGTGTGGAACATCAACTTAATATAAAGCAAGCAGTTGAAGGGGAAACAAGACACCCGCCCTCTAGTGGAGGGCTGCAGTATTTTTTAGGTCCCACCATGGACCTGTAAAAAATGGGTCATTTTAAAGATTAGCAAATAAAAATGCACCTCAGATGATGTTTTTTTGCTCCTGTCACTTTAAATATGTCTTTTGCCAAAATGTTTTACTGCAATTAGTTATTTGATGCTTAAAATTACTAATGATTTTGTGTAATTGGGACTTTCAGCCCCTTATTCTGATTGCACAGACTCATGGGACAAAAAGACCACATCTATTAACAATATATCCAACAGAAGCAGATAGATACTTATCACTCTTTATACAGTATATAGTATGTCAGTGTAGGAGGAGGTAAGGAGTATTGCCTTGTGACAATAAAGGTCTTGTAAGGATGCAGGTAAATTACAAAATTAACAATAAACCAGATTATTAAATTCAGTTTGAGTGTAAAAGACAAACACAAAGAGGTGATGAAGTCCTTTGTCCAAATCTCACTAAAACGCACACAATACATGCATTCTCTCTTTCTCTTACACACACACCCACACACACACACAACCTGTGATTACTGCTTTAGAAAGTAGTAATTTAGTCCATGATTACAATCTATCACGCTGCCTGGGGCCAGACTCTGAGAAGTGTCTGTCTAAATGACACTTTAATAAGACGCCGTCAAACACACAAAAGGTGCAAGCGCACACGCAGGCACACGTTCATGCAGACTCATCGCTGGCCATTTCTCAGACACAATTATACACAAACACACAATCATGCTCAAACGGACGTGGAGGATTTAAGCATGTAAACACAATCACGCCTGCTCACAAACACACAGAAACAAAGTTGCTGCAAACACAGTCACACCATGCATGGCACCCCACATGTGCCTCGCATGCATCAATGCACACACACACACACACACACACACTGATTCCAAAGATGGCATCTAGAGTGATTACTTTTATCACTCACAGTGTGTCAGCCATGCATCATTTGAGATGAACGCTCATCTCTCCTTCTTTCACTGCCTGACACCGGATAGATGCAAATGAAATTGTTCTGGAGCAGATCTCAAGCAGCAAAATGAATAATGTCTATTTGTTTTTCTTCTTTTTCTGTTTTTTTTTTTTCAGGCACAACGAAGTTTCAGTTATGTTTAAAAAAAAGCAACTAAATTCCTCACATTCATTTAGCTCTAAAGGGTAAATAAGCTACTTATTTCTGCTATAAATATTCTAACAAGTTAAAAAAAGCTGGTGTAAATGATAAATAAATACGTCTCAGTAGAAAGTGTTTAGCCTTGATCAAAAGTGATGTTAGGCGTTGTATTATTTATCACTTTTACTTCCCTTTTTTGTTGTTGTTGTTGTTTTGTGTATGATCAGAGCTCTGCATTTAAATACCACACGATCCTCGTGGCACCTCTTCTGCACGTATCTAATTTTATGCTTAAAACAAGTGCATGTAGAAATGCACAGATAACAGGCGTTCAGTAAAGCAAACCTCTGTAAACAGAGGAAAAACAAAACTTTGCCAGTCAAAAACCCTCCTGAGCAATTACTGTGAAAGACAGTTTTTTTTTTTTTTTTGTTTAAGCTGCTGTCTCAGATTTCAAAGGTGTTCCTTCGCCCACATCGGCACATGTTTTACATATTTTACCTTGCTTAACAAGCGGTTCTTAGATTTGTAATGTTAATGTAAGTCATTTCAATTCAATCACTTTTGCACATAGCATAGCTGACAGTGCCAAGAGGCATGAAGCTCAAAATAAGTGTTGAGTTGTGTTTTTGTGTGTTGAAGTGAGCAGTTTGTTTTAGTAGAAAACAATAACAGAAAATATACTAAAAATGTTAACAACTTTACAAAGGCTTCCACATCATGTCATGTGTCCACGTTCAATATTTCCATAAGATTCAGATGAGCGGAATCTATTTGGTGTCAATAGGTTCAAATATTTTCCCAGAAGGGATTCACACTGAAATGGAATGAGAACATGAACCAAAGTAATACGTACAGCTGTTTTCGTGTGCAACATCAGCAGTTCCACCATAGCATTAAGATTTTTCAAAACTTCCATATTATCTAATAAAATTCATATCAGACTTCATAAAATATACTTGTATGTGATTATAAAACAATGCAAACAGCCATTCCCAAATCAGATCTTGTATCTTAAAAATAAAGTTTGTTTGTCTTTCAGTCATATTGAGGTGTAGTGATAAGAGCTAGACTTTTAATTTACTGGTAGATCTTGGCGGTGGCATCAAGTGGTCTTACGCCCTAGTTTACGCTTGGCTAAGTAACATATTTTTTACGATGTTTGAAGTTAATAAATCTTCACACGGTTTCTATTTCAAACTGGTTTCACCTGGAAACAGACCAGGAACTTTCATGAGCAATGCATGTTTCAAGAAGAGACATGAAAACTCAGCGTTGACGTCTTTTCTTATTGCAGTCATATTAGCAGGTCTATTATAGAGGGAGGGGAGACATCAACCAGTAAAGGCTTTAATGGAGATGTAGGAGCTGCAGATTTAAGAGAATAAAAGTGTTTTGAGGTTTATTTTTCATAATTAAATAGATTTATTGTTAAATAATGATAACAAATATTGAATATTTTCAGTGATAGGCTGATTAAAATAACAAGAAACTCTATGTTATCACATTTAATTTATGTACTGTACATAATGAAAGCTTAAAAAAATTAATAACTGAGAATAAATATTTGTCTAATTTACTTAAAAAAATAATATTGTAAAATATAATGTAACCTAAACATGTGTGCATGCATGTGACTATCTTTTTCTTTAATCATCTTTAAAAAAAGATATATTTTGTTACAAAAATATGCTTGCTGTAAATGTAGAAATCAAAACATTAAAAAAATAAAGTTGTTGACAAATTGCAGGAAGTTAAGTGTTTTAAGTTAAATGTTCATATCATGAGTTTGACACTCTAATCAAAAATTTTTTAGCTTTGCCACAGCTTCATTTAAATCCCCAAAAATGCTCATCTCAAACAGAAAGTTCCTTTTCTGCACTAAAAAGCATGAAACAACACAAATTTCAAATTCAGGGTGACAAAATTAGGTTTAAAAAGTTTAACATTGAATAATGAGTGGCTCATATCTCTCATATTTTCACCTACAGTTCAAAGTGATCATATTTATGGGTTTTTTAATGCAAAGCTGTTATGTTTTGCACCAGCAAGACAACATCAAAATCACTTACTGAGCCTGATTTATTTAAATGGAAGAAACAGATTTATTGAGACGTGAGATGGCAAATATTTGTTCAGGCTGCACTTAATAATCAAAAATTTAAAGTAAGAAGCTGTTATACAACTAGTGACTAATGGCAGAAATTAAACTTTAAATTGTAAATAACTAAATAGATCTTCACATAATAAGACAAGATAAAAAAATACAACAAACAGAAACAATTTAATATTTACTAAAGTGTTTTTTTATTCATTAAAGTTGCATGGAGTCAAAAATTGAGCATGTAATGAAAAATTACAAACATTTAAGCACTTTAAAATGCTTGTGCTATTTTACAATAAAATGTTAAAGTTTCTATTCAAATGTGAGTGTATCATATATTTTGGAACTTTTATTTTATTCAAGCAGATCCAATACACCAAGATGTAGAGGCTAATACCAAATGTTGGATGTAATCACCAAAGGGTTGATGCTTTATGGGGCAAATGACCATATTTGATCACCCGCCTAAAGTTTTGATTTGCAGCCTAAATATGAAACTTTTACAAAAAAGTTTCAAACAGTAAAGAAACAAGTAAGAAGGCTTTGAGAAAGTTTTTAACGTGTTTAGAAAAAGTTAAATAAATTCAAATGTTAACATTTAAACCAATAATAAAACAACAGAGAAATCTAATTTCAATAGTCCCCAATGATTGTAACTTCAAATTTTGGGGTATTTTAGTGAACGCCTTCTGTTCTGACCGTTCTATTCATGACCATGACGTTTAGAAAGATGAATCCCCTGAAATGAGCCAGAATGATGGAGCTGTCTTCTCCACAGACACACCTTCTTCTGCCTCACTCCTTCTGACTCAGACACTGCAACTCAAAGCAACACACACCTCACAGATACACACAGATTACACACATTTTCTTTCTTCAACAGTCTCTGTCTTTCTGCTGTCAGCAGGACAGGGAGGTCTGAACTCTCTCGCTCTCTTTCTCTTCTTCTTTTCATCAGCGTCTCTCCACCACTCAGATATTCATGGCCACATCTGGGACAGTTTAATGAGTTAATGCCAGTTAATTACTCACTCCGGTGCGGCTGACCGACCAAACTCTGCAGCTCTTCTCTCTCTCTTTTCTCCCTCACTGATTAATGACAGAGAGACAGAAGGAGAGGAAGTGAAAGTGTAGAAATCAGCATCTTCCTGCCGTCGTCAACATTACCAGTGTCTGGATGCATTACAGCTGAGAGAGAGGGAGAGAGAGAAAAGGATGGAGGAGTGTGAATGAATGTGTGTGTCTGTGTTTTGGGTTGCTGAGACGGGAGACTGTTAGACCACTAATTGAATAGAGATGATTCCATTATCAAGCAGTTTGTTTGAGCGAGGAAGACGTTCTTTCTTTTTTTTTATCCGCTGTGGAAACGAGACACAAATTGATAGCAGAAATTGTTGTTTTTTTTTCCGCTGCCTGGTAAAGCAACAAAAACAGAGAAATTAATTGAAACATGCTAGAAAGTAACAAGGAAACACAAAGAACAGTGAGACAGATGGATGATGATGTGCACACTAGTGTTTCTGAGGGAAAGGTTGTGACACACACCACTCATTATGGGATCTCTCACTGACCACAAACACACATGTACACACACACACACACACACACACACACACACACACAGAGCAGTGTGCAAATAACTCGCCTTAATGCTGCAAATTGATTACTGATAATCATCTTAATTGCATCCAACAATAACAACATCTGGCGTAATGGCACGCTATTCATACAGTTCATTCTAATCTCTTGTATTGAAAACAAAGCAGACTGTATCACGTTCTGGATGGAATTTACCGCTCTGCTTCACATTCGCCCCGGTATCTCCCAGCAGCTCCAGTTCCACGCTCAAATGAAACTATATTAAGATCTATGATAAGAAAACAAAGGGATAAAGTGTAGAGCAGACGGATGAAACTTATTTTATTTACTTATTTATTTTTTTCCATCTTGCAGTTTGTCCAGGGGCCTCAAATAATTTATCACCTTTGGTTGTACAGGCTCTGATTCCTGCCCCTCAGTGACCTCCTGCACCCAGCGGTAGCCTTTCGGTTAGTGTTTGTGTTCGTGAGTGTGTGATACTCTGTTTTTAGGGCTGAGTGTAGGAAGGCGTGTGTTCATTTGTGTGCAAATATATGTGTTGTGGAGGATGTAGTGGGAGCTATTCAGGGGCTGTTTTGCCTTTCATCACTCCAAAGGTCAGTAACGGTGTAGGGAGGATGGCCTGAGGTCAGACCAATACATCAAGACGCTCTCTGAGTGTGTGTGTGTGTGTGTATAAACCTGTTGAATAAACTTCATGAAATGACACGTGAATGCTTAAATCAGAAATGTTTTGATTCGCTGGTTCATTTGTGCTGAAAACACTTTTATATATTTGATGGCCGAGTCAGTACTTGGTACTTTAATAGACAAGGAAAGCATGGAGTGGAATCCTGATAAGCATATTTCCTCTACCTTCAACTGAGGCTATTTGTTGTTGTGCTTTCAGACATGAGTCGTGTTCCTCAGGTTGGAAGCCCTGTACCCAGATGACCCAAACAAACAGAGCAAAATGTCTTGAATCTCCAACATCTGACATGGTAATCAAGTTGATATCTGACCAACAGACCATCATTTATACATACATTTTTATTCTATGTTACACTGATGGAGATTTGATTCATAAACGGAGAATCTAAAAGTCCAAATGAACCCTGAGGGACGAACATACAGTATATATACCTCCGTACCCTTATTTCAGACTGTGTGTGAAAGGAGGAGGTGTCTTTTTCTGATCCAGTCCCATGATAAGAGCTGAGTCATGTTTGTTTGTTGATGCAGTGGTTGCTACTCTCAATTTACTTGGCAACATTTGGTCAGTCAAGCTGAGGGTTCACTGTCACATCTTACCTCTGAGGGGAATAAAAAAGGGTTAAGAAAAGGGACAAACATGGCAGTAATTAGAGAAGCAAAAATAAGAAAAAAATCTTATATAGTACAGGAAAATGTGCAAATAAAAAATGTATTATTTTAGTGTGCACACCAATAAAATGCAATTCATTGCTAGAATTTGAGACAAAAGACTGACAGAAATGAATAAAATTACAAAGAAAAAGTAAAATAAAGATAATTGTATTGTTCTTTATGGTTTTGCAAAAACGAAAGATTGGCAAGTTAAAATACAGCAGGTAAATAATTAACTTAAATGTAACAAGCAAAAAATAGAGAAATCTATAAGTTACAAAATATGTAAACTTCAAGAAAGAGCAGTTACTATAATCATATAACAAAACAACTTTTTTAGGTAATGGAGAAATATCACTTTTTTGTGTCATATTTGTGCTTACGTACAGTATGTAAAAAATGCAAACAGTGCAACAATATTTTTGCAGCTAAATGCATAACTTAGTATGAAGCACAAAAAACTGATTCAATGAAATAGTTATTCTTTAGTTTTGCAGCACAGTTGTTTCCTTCATAGAAGATTTGACAGAACACTTTAAAAATGTCTGCTGGCGAGGCGAGCTGCAGTGGAACGGCCTGCTGATGACCTCTGTGATATCTGAGAGAGATAAGCTGGGAGTGTCAGCAGAGAGAGCTGTGATCTGATACACTTGTTATTATGTTTAACTCTAATACTAAAACTCTATGATAAATGCAATCTGCCCTGAGGGGGCCTTAACTATGACATGGTGAAGTGGCACTATTGTTGATCTTTGATGAATGCAAAAAACAAACAAACAAAAATTGACGCTAATTTTATATTTTCCAAAGTTTTTAGATAGCTGCCATCTGCCTGTTCTAACTGTGAATGGGGACACTTTAGAGGAGTTTAAGTCGCTAATGTAAATTTGGATTAATGATGCACTAAACAGAGCGGGTCTTTACTGATCTCTGGGGACAAATTCACAAGCTGCCCTGCAGTGTGCAAACCACCTAACATTAGCCTGACTTCCTTCAGCACCAAGGCAGGTGTGATGTAACTGATTGTGGTTTTGAATAGTTCAGATCATTTAACGTGGGTTTTTGTGGAAAGAGGATGAAGAAATAAGTTACCTGGTGCAGATAGCTCATTGAGTTTAGAGAAATAAAGATTAGTTCTGACTGGATTTACGAGCTAATAGCTAGTCACATTGAGGCCAGTCAGCAACAGTCAGAAAAAAGTTTGTATTTTTACTAAAAGACTGATTTCAAATTGTCCAATTTAAGTTTTACCTTTTTTTTAATGCAATCCTTTTTTTCTTAGAAGTGTCTAAACTGTTTAATTGTTTTTATCTGTGTTATTATCACACAAGTTTAAATAAAGAATCATTTAAGCTAAAGTTAGAGTTCACCATATTTGAAATAGTTTGAGATAAGCAGCCATCGTTCCTTGGCATTATCTCTATTTTAGCATAATTTAAAACATTTATGTCAAACTCAAAAAAACGTTTACAACACAACGCTTGGATTTCTTTTAGGATCTTCCAAACAGGCTGAGGACAAAGCATCATGTTAGACAAAGGCAAAAGCTGTTAAACCTAAACCTTCGAGGTAATGTCAGGTCTTTTGTAAGATTAATGGGAAAAGCTACCAGTTCATACGTAAGCTGGTGGAAGGCATGTTGGAATTCCCACAGTATCTAGGTTAAACAATCCACTGTCAAATACTGAGACGAGATAATTATAGCTGTGAGACAGTGTGAACTCAGGGCACACGCAGAGAGAGCCCTTTATGAAGAGCGCTGTAATTAGGTGTCAAACAGCTGTGAAGTGTGAATGTTGTCTTATCTGTCAACTTTGCAGCTTTATAAAAAAATTACTTTTTCAGAGGACAAATATTGCACTGCTTTTGTTAATCCGATGACATCTTAATATAAATAATTTACTGACGTAACTGTACAATCTAATATTAGTTTGCTCAGTAGCATGTTTGCTGGTCAGCAGGTTTTTGTACAAGTGATCAGTCTCATTAACATATTTTTGATCACTGTATTAAAAGGAAAGCAGCAAATGTGACAGTTTGGCCTTTGAGGCCCTGTCTACACTGCACACAAAAACAGATCCTAAAGGTCTTCAGTCATCCAAGGAAACCTAGCAGGTTTATAGAACTGGATTTCTTTTTTTATGAAAATGCTTAGCTTATCGTACAAGGAGCTTTCCTCAATCCAAATGTAAAAGTATAGTGTTTTTAGCTGCAGTGAGAGCTAATAGCTGAGCTCTTGCTGCGATTTAAACACCTGGAATTCTCCACTTTTCATTTTAAATCAAGGAGGCTAGGGATGGGATTTATGGCTCTTTGAAGGGAGCCGTTCACCTCAAAGAGCCGTTCAAAAAACTGGCTCTTTTTGGTTTTTTTGCAATATTTTTAAAGAAAAATATCATGTGGAACTATGTTTGGGGACACTCTTTTTTGCAACACCTATGTGTGCATCACTAGTTAGCTTCCCAGATGGAACTGATGGGTTCATGTGGCTACGCTCACTGATGTTGTTTTAAATAAAGAGCCAGTGTCGTTGAATATTGCCTCCCGGCCTCAAAAAAATGAACGGTTCTTTATAAGGACTCGGTTCTCCTCGTTCAAAGTGAAGAGCCGTTCAAAAGATTTGACTCGTTCATGAACGTCACTTCGCTAGAGGAGGCTCTTTGCTTTAAAAACCAAAGGATTTCAGAAAATAAAAAAATCTAGTTGTCTGTGTTTGAACCTACTATGTTTACAAAAGTAAAACTAAGATTTTTACAAAAGTTTTTCCAAAAATTTGATTTTATGAAAATGTTGTTCTTGTTGTTTGTAGACTCAAAATACTGAGGTTTTGAGAGATGGGAATGTTGCAGACAACACCAAAACAAACTAACTTTTTTCTTTTTTTGAATTTGTCATGATCAAATTTAGTCTTGTTGACATTAAATTAATCATTTGCTAAAATGGTTAATAACAGAAAAGATTACAAATTGGACCAAAGACTCCTCACCACCACTAACACCACCCTCCCCAAAGACAGTAACAAAAAATTGTTAGAATAATTTTGGGAATATCTAACACTGTTCTTTCTTTGCACCTTAGTATGTCGTCACTATAAACTGTTGCATGAGCAAAATCAGCATCTTTTATTGGCTGGTTAAAAACAGTATAGACTAATAAGAGCTGTCTGGATGCATTTGTGGTGTAAACGTGTTGTGAGTGGTCAACAAACAGTCCGTTTGCATCATTACTGTCAAAGATGATCTCCTCACTTCAGTGATCATCTTGGTGAATAATTGATCAACTCTCACAACACTTTTCCTCTCTCATGTTCTTTGAAACAAGGCGTTAAGGGAAAAGCTCGGATCACTAATATATACGTTGCTTTAATCAAGCTTTTGATCTTCAGAACAATTCGGCGATAAGTCAATTAAAAGCAGGCCTGCCAAACTGAATTATGCAATAATTTTACTAAAACATTTATTAACTAGGCTTATTATAAATAGATGATTTCCAGAAGAAGACTGGCACATGAGATGAACAAGTCGTCAGGATGCCTTCCTCATCTCTCTTCTTCAACTTGGTTGTTTACCATTTTGCATGCAGATTGTTTTTGATTATGTTGTGTGCTATAGCCTGCTGTTTTTTTTATTATTATTATTTGAGTGCATCCTATTTAATCTATGAGCCTGCCATGGTGCTTTCTGACATGAAATGGCAGCCAGAGATTTCAGAAGTCATCTTGTCCTTCATCACCTTCTTTTATCATTTTTCCTTTTCTATTTTTTCCACACTGTTTACTTATCAGGAAACGACAAATCCAGATTTGGCCCTAAAAGTGTGTGTGTGTGTGTGTGTGTGTGTGTGTGTGTGTGTGTGTGGCTCTGCGCTGTCCTCAGGGTGTGTGTGGTGTCAGAGAGCACGCAAATGCAGCCCTGCCTTGAGGAATTGTCAGTGAAAATGCTACCACCAAATCAATCTCTCATGGCCCTCGTGGGACGTGGGTCTGAGTGTGTAAATAAACATGGCGAATGAAATATATGACACTATATTTTACTTTGACTGGGCATTGGCTCAAGTTGGACAAGTATAAACTGGTTTAAGAACAAGTGTTTTCAGCTAAACAGTAAAATAATCCATTTATGCTTTTGATATAGTTATTTTCTGCAAGATTGTCCTAATTTTTTATTAAAATATTTATCTTTTTGCTTCTTTTTTTTTTTTTTTGGTAGATTTGACTTTTGGGTGATGCATGAAATTTAAATCAAAGCACTGAGGTTTTATACAGACCCATGTGGTGGGATGTGCTGTTAATATTCCAAATAAACCTTAAGGTTTAGATGCTGTTACTTAATTGAAAGGTTCAAGTAACAAATAAATAAAATAAGTAAGAAAAACAAAGCATGGGATAATTATTTAGTAAGTGTTTTCCTCTGTCTGTGTCTCTGACTCTTCGGGGCATTTTGGAACCTGTTGACACAGATTATTCAGGTAGAGGCCTGAGGGGCTGGCTGAGGGCGCTTAGCTGGGCCACTGTGCACATCTCAGCTCTTCTCTGGAATGGCTGCCAGCTCCGTCTGCTCTGCTGTGATAATGGAGCCTCCATTCCCCTCTCTGTGTTGTGTGGAAATGTTTCCATTAGCCTTTGACAAGAAAAGTCCTCTCTGCAATTTAGTCCATCTTTCATGTCCATCTTGTTTCTTCCAGCATGCAGATTTTGTTCCAGCCTCCCTCTCTTCTTCTCCATGTCTTGCTAGTTTTTTTTCTTGCCCACTGCAGCCCTCGAGCACTGCTGGAATGTTGGGACGAGATAAAGAAAAAGTCTCTGCTCTAAGCAGGTTCGAGTGTTTTTGCTTTTTTAAAATCAAAGGCCCGTTTATTTTTTTATTTTTTTTTTTTAGGGATTGTCAACACAAGGACTGAACTGAGCTAAACTGTGTTTTGACAGAGGCTCTTCTAATGCTAATCTGATCTCTCTCAGTGACCATTTGACAACATGAACTTTGACGGATGAGTTTAGTTCGGCAGAATTGCAACACATTGCTGTTTGAATGCTACCCTTGTTTTCCAAATGCGCTCACGTCCACCGACGCCGAAACATCTGGAAATTCTGATGTGACCTTTATTTGCATTACTAAGCTCATCAAATTTGAACAATAATTCACACATCCAGCTGAAACTAATGTGAAATATTTTGGCAAGCGCCTGAAATGAGTGTAATGCAAATCTCATGTCTTTTTGTAGCACAAACAGGAACGGCAGCCAAAAAACTAACAGCTAGGCTATAATTCACTCAGATGTGGAATACACTTACAGCACGGTGGGGAGAGGCAGCAAGAGATGGAGAGGGAAAAGAGAGATAGATGTGAAGAGGCCATACAAAGGTTAAAGCCTCTCGGCCTGGCACAGGAAACTCAACTGACTGGCCAAAATGAGACAACTTGCGGTCCTCAGCGACTCTGTGAATTAAGTTGCCTGGAGATTATGGTTTCCTGAACCCTTACCTTTTAAAAGAGCCAATGGAAATCCTGTAATTGATTGCCGAACCAACATATGAGATTGAGATTATATGTATGAGCTGGCTGCGGGGACATTTGGAAATATGGGGCGTGTGCTGGAAATGTGGTTCTGTATTTTTGATGCAGTTCTGCGACGGTATCAGCTCTATTTTCAGTCCACCACCAGTTTTCCATATTTAGGTCTTTGTTGAACTTTGTGGTCACACCTGGAGTCCATCCTGTGGTTTCCAATAAACTGATGTCATGTTGGTTTGTTTAAACACAGTCAGAACCATAACAGAGCACCCATCTGTAACCAGTCTGCACATTTATGACTGGATGTCAAAACCATTGAGAATGGTCTTGAGTTATACAGCAGTTTAGTGGAGAAGAAGTTCAAATTATCCATTTTACAGATGATGAATCCAAAACTACAGTGCAAAACCAACAATGCAGGGTAAGTAAATATGCTTCATGCTTTTTTCACCACTGTGCCAACTTGACATCGACTTAATCATTTTTTCTTTATGCATCTCTTTTCTATTTTCTGTAACTTCCTAAGTTTTGATGGAAAGTTAAAGTGCTTGTGGATAGCACTTTGAACAACCTAAAGATGGACAATACATCTGTGGGAGTGAAGTCAAAATATCCCATTTACAGATGCTGCCATGTTGTGTTTTTGAGCCCAACCTACTCACTTGCAAAGAACAGTGTTTGTCTTAGGCAACAAATGCACAAAATATTAGGGATAGCCTTACAGGTGAACTGTCAGGATGGACCTGGATACACATCGTATTATATAGATTAAAGCTACTATGTGGAGCATTTCAGCAAGAGAGCATTTTTTTGAATCCGACGTACCATGGCCCCTCCCAAAACATCCACACACACCTCTCCCCCCTCCAGCTTTTTATAGCCCCACCTCTACACGCGCGTGCACATGGCGCGTCACTCCAGTCTCTAAGCTGGGCATAAAGTGTGCATCGTGGCTCTCAGCTCCTGCTCAAACTGTACGACTGCATTTCAGGGTTCAATCATTCACAGCTCACAAATCATGTTCTCACACTGTAGAGGCTCTGATGAGACCTGACTGTCACACTTATGAAAAACGTTCTTGAACAGGGAACTGCATAGAAGAAGCAGAACCAGGAAATGAGACGCTCGGTCCAGAATTGAATACTTGACCAAAATAAACACATATCCTTGGCAAGCCTTGCCATTCTGTGTGGAGAAAAATGTAAAAATAAAAATAAAGCCCTCAGCAGGCGGTGAATGGATAACTTTTTAGTAGAAATGAGTTCTGACTTCTCCATGACCGGCCAAGACTGTAAACAGGAAGACAAGCATCCTGGGTGCATGTGGCCCCCACCTCTACAGGTTTGTGCAAAGCGCATGCACGATGAGATGACAATACAGAAATTTGAACTGTATTGGCTGAAAACGTTTGCCGGTCAGAAATTCAAAGGGGACTATGAGAGGAAGGAGGGTCTTCAGAAGAATAATACTCCAGATGTCAGCTTTAAAGCTTCACTGTGTAACTTCTGGTCATAATTTCATGACCTTTCTGCTCCTACAAAAAACAGTGTTTTTATCAGAACAGCCAAGGCTCTAGTGTGACCAGCTCTAAGAAGATATTTCTGTCAGATCTCTCTTTCTTCAAACTGAGGTTGTTTAAAGAGCTACAGTATCTAAGAAGATAAGATAATAATTGTTCATATCTTTTATATAGAAATCTGCTTCAGAACTTTTCTAACTATTCCATTATGCTCTAAAATTAAAACAGTTTGTTGCCATCTGTAAAAAAAATTGCCATTTAAGTTTCTGGGATATTTAAAAAAAATCAAAAATAAATATTAATGACTCAGGTAGTAAAAAAATGAACAGATGTCAGTAATGAAACTACTGATAAGGTCTAAGATAGGACAAATAAATTAATTTATTGATTGATAGACCTTTGGACAATATATGTTGCTTGTCTTCAACTCATCAAGAAAACCTGATTATATGACATAGATTGGATGGAAACTGTGCATTTCTGTGTGTGTGTGTGTGTGTGTGTGTGTTGATATACTGTGAATATGAACCATAACAGCAGGAAGTGTAGGATGATTGACAGACTTCTCTCATTTCCTCAGGGGCAGGGCTGCATGCACTGTTGCATGGGGTGACTGCAGCAGTGAGACTGAGGAGCATATGAAATCCATTAACTCTTGGTGTTGTTATTTACCAACCCTGCAAAACACCAAATGAAGGTCACATATCTACAAATGCAGCCAGCATGTTACCAGCTCCCTATCTCTCTGTATCATTAACGCTTGCGCCGCATCTCTCATCAAAGGCAGTGTGATATTAATGTGGCTCTGAGCGTGTGATAAAATATGCAGGAATGTGAGTGACAAACATGCAAAGCTGCTCCCGACTTGTTGTGCTACATTAAAGTTGCTTTCAACATGGGAGGTGAGCTCTGTGTATCAGATTACACCACTTTCATTATATAAGTGGTGTGCAGGGAGGAAATCCTCGACACTCAGATTTGAGTAATGTTTTGATTTATTGCTTTCCTACTAATGTTTTTTTCTGCGGTGACCGTTGCAGGAAGCCATTAGCAAAATTTGAAACTGGTCATTTGCTAACAGTTTATCATTTAAAAACCCAAGAGTGTGAGCATTGTTCAAAGCTATCACTCCATAGAACAGATGTGCTGCCCTTTTCCGGTTATGCTGAGCTTGGCCAGTCACACTTAATATAGATCCCCCGTTACATACACTTCCCAAGTGTTTGTAGGATAAGTGCTGGATTTCACCAAGTGTTAAAAGCTTAATCCATCCAAATGTGTGAAACTGAGAAGTATTTAGTTCACACCAGAAAGGGTAAATTGACTGAGGTTTTGGTGTCAAGCTCTTTGCTTTGCCATAAAAGCTCGGGGTCAATACTGTGACCCTCCATAATGATTTAACTTTCAGCCAACTGTTAAAAACAGAGGCACATACGCTGTAACTTTTGCATTGAATTCTGTAAACAATAAACTCACAAAGAAAAATTACCCATTTTCAGTTTATTAGCACAAATGGCTGCAGACATACTGCAGCATTACTGCTGTAAGCTCAGTTGATGCAGTGGCTCCCATAGCATCGTGATTGGTGTCACAATAAAGCGAAGGGATTTCAGCGGTATGAGCATGTTTGCCGGGGAGTTTATGGATTTGTTATTGGAAACGACCAGATCTCTACGTTCCAGACTCCATAACGTATCAATTTGATTCCAAATAAGACTCCTGCACCAGGCCCCATTCCTTATCAGCGAACATGTCCACGTCAGTCTCCAAGATTTAGCCACGGCTAAATTCCTGTGTATTTAGGCTGGCTGAATGATATGGACATCTACGCAGTTCCAATAGCTGCAGGCAGTGCCTCTTGAATAGCATTTTGTACATAAGCTTTAGCTTACTAGCCTAGGATACCAGGCCAATGCCTTATCCCTGTTAACAGAGACTCTTCTAAGACAGGATTAGCGGGGGAGATAGTCAGCGACAAGGGGGGACAGTCCATCTCCTGGGAAGCACCACCACTAACCCAACCGTAATTGCATTTGTTTAGATAAGGAGATCACAGCAAAATTGAGTAGTCCAGCAAGGCCATGTGACTTTGAATTTATGGAATAGCAGCATGTAGAGAGCAGATGTCTATAAACAAGATGCTTGACGTGTTATTGTCTCCATTCGAGCTTGACTGCTTTCTTTTATACTGATGCACCAAACCATGCAGGGGCGCTTTATGTGTGAAGTTATGCCCATCCTGTAAATACTGTTGGAAATTATGTGTGCTTATTGATGAGCAACTTTCAACATGCAAAATACTGTGAATGGAGAGAAAGAGAGCTGGACAGGGGAGAAAAAAAAGCAAAAAAAACCTAACAGCAACCCGACTCTCAGGTGTGACCTTCCACTCGTCGCCTAGTCTCCCATTCCTTTATGGGTTAACCATCCTTAATGCTTTATGTATGCCTTGTGTGACACTCCTTGCATAAATGATACCAAATAATTGGGATTTATAAATTATTCATTGTGTATTAATGCAGGTGAAATGGCTTTTTGGCTTGGACTGCTGTCTGTCTTTCAGAAAATAAAAGAGGAGGAGGTGGGGTATCATAGATACTTTACCAGGGAAAAATGAATACTCCCACAGAGATATATGCAATCAAAATGCATGAGCCACGCATGGTCAGCACAGCAACTATCATAGTCCCGTAGTTTTTTCTTCTTTTAAACATAAGCCCCTTTAAAAAATGTTAACATGTCTACTTTCATGAAAAATTATATTAATAATACGTTGATATGTTTTTTTTTCTGTAAACAGACACCATCAGGGCTGTGATTACCTCATTAGCTGTTTTTTAAAATGAACTTAATCTGAACAATCTAAAGCTTGTAATCAGTTCTTCAAGAAATACAAGTTTTTTTTAATAAGTCACTGGTAAATAATGTCTTTATTTAAAGCTTTAAGTTTTCAAAATAAAAAAAACCCACAAGACTATAGGCTAAGGAAATTGGTACAAGTTAAACCCCCCAAAATGAACAAGCCAAACTAGGATGTGAACACTTGAATCTTTACTACTTTTTAATCCTTAATGACAGAAAACTGCATACCTGTCCTCCACCTAAACTTTTACTAGTCATGTTCTAAATGCTTTACATAAATGACATAATTTTTGGTGTGACCCTAATTTCATCATGATTTGACCCAAGCATTAGCCTTAAAGCCTCAGAATATTCTGACTGACAAAGAGGGGCCTTACCCCTTTCCCTTGGGCTTGTTTTCGTGCGACATAATATTTCTCTGGCAGGGGTCACGGGTGACTTGACGTACATCATCACTAACTTATTAGATCTTGAGGCAATTAGCTGAAAACAAACAGGCTAGACAGACCGGCTATTGAGTTGCCTGAACGGGGGAGAAAATAGCCTTTGGTACTCAGTCATTTCAGAGCTGCATCAAAGAGGAGTCCGTGGCATCAACAGAAACAAGAAACACATTGTTGCGATGTAACGCCTATACAGTACCAGGGGCTTAGCGCATTATTTTTCCAGTGATTCAGGTTACAGACCCAACTTACCCCAGTATAATAGCTGGGTAGAAAGAACTTTTCACCTGAACACTATATGCTATGTGTAGCATAGTTAGTTAAGGATTAAAAACCCATTTAGGGTCCTCCCCTGACATGGGAATTTAAGCCTGTTGGTTATAATGTGCAGACCGGTCCTCTGTCTGTCAGTAAGGTCAAAGGGACATGGTGATGTGTAAAGTAATGATTACTACAAGAAGACTCGCCACGGAAATTTTAAACCACTCAAACGTAATTAGCTAATAATTGAAAAAATGTCTTTTGAGTGGCTTCTGTGAACTTTCCTTTGTTGCACTTTTTAAATTGTCTTAATAAGACTAGCAATGCATAAGATAATAATACTGATATACAGAGAGAATGTATGAGAAAAGTTTTGAAAACAAATTTATTGGAATGTCAAGAAATCAGAGCCATGAGTTGCGTTTTTAAAGCTAAAAAGATTAAAGCAACACATTGACTTTTTCCTCGCATAAACTGGATGTTGCAACCGTGCAGGAGGCTTTCACCTGTCCGTGGTTATTCTAGTGATTTCTGTTTGATCTCCGTTCAGATCACAGTTAGGTATGAGACACCTTCACCACATATCAATTATTCCACAATTTAACACGACAGTCAGACATTCAAGAGACAAAAGACACTTTCATCAGCCTTTCTGTTGTGGAGACAAGGGGAAGAAAAATGGGAGTCTTTAGGCTTTTCAGACTTATCGGTTTCATGTGAATGGTCACTGGAATGCCAAGATATTAGTCTGCCCTTTTTTCCCACCAGAAATCCACCTTTCTTTCTTTCTCTCTCTTTTTTTTTGTTTTATTTCTCCAACATTCCCTCCCTAGGATCTGGTTCCTGGACATGATATGCTAAATTACCTGCAGTATCAATTGTGCCACTGGCAATGCAATTGTAAGCTTGTAAATTCCTCCAAAACCCCTCAAAAGGATTTGCCTCAGCGCTGTCACTAACTTTATTGTCTTTGGAAAGTGGCAGAACAAAGGGAACGCCTTCAGAAGTTGAGAACTTAGGCCTGGTATTATCATAACAGAATGACTACATGCTCAGGCAAGATGAGGAGCTGTTACGAATCGAGGGACTGAGATGAGATTTGATCAGGGTAATCTTTCATGTTAAGACCTAAACTTGTCACTTTATTGGACGTTTACAAAAGGTTACTTTTTTGTTTCTAAAACCATAAATTTAGTAATAAATGTCAATAAAAGCACATTTTAAACTTTAAACAGTGAGAACATCATTTTTTGTAAGATCTCTACTAAACCATCTTTCCAGATCATCAAACATTAGAAACATAATTTCTACACTACTGTTGCAAAACTCTGGTGCAAATCAGCATTGAGGTTAAAGTCTGAAAAAAGTCGTTTTTCTACTTTATTTTAAGAAAAAATTGACACACACCAACTCAGTTAAATAAATATACAATATTATGTGTAGTGATACCTCAGATGTAAATGGATTTGGTGGACTTTTTTGAATGACATCATCCACAAAAGGTGACAACAAAACAATCCAATGAAACAAAAAAAATCTAAAATAATGCAGTTTTCTGTTCATAAAACAAAAAATCAAAACACAATAGCCTTTTTTTAATTTGCTCTCTCAATCATTTTTTCCACCAATGGGTTTCTTCTTTTTTATTGTCTCTTCTCAATCACCAAGCGAACCAAGCAGCCCAGCTAGGGGTCTGTATTGTATAATTAAACCCTAATGTTACTTATCAGCATTTATATGGCTAATGGACTGACTAATGTCCTTTACAATATGAGGATATAAAGCTGTTTAACACACAATCATGTGGAACCAGTTAAGGAAATGAAGTCCTAATTAGTCTCCCCTTCTAATACCCAATAAAAGAACAATGGCCGCTGCAAATGATAGGGAGTCATTTAAAATAGATAATACAGATTAGTGAACACCTTTAAGAAAAAAAATATTCAAGCTTTTTTTTTAAAGTAATAACTTGCTGATTGGGTTTAACACTTTTCTTGTTATTAAACTCGATTGTTTTTCTTTTGATCAAAATGAGAAAGACATATCTTAGGACCTATTTTTAATTACAGTTCAGTTTTGAAGCTTTTGAATTACTTGCTGTTCCTGTTTATGAATAGAAGTAAGCAATACTAGTGATCACTCTCTTGCTGGATTAAAGTAGAAAGCTTAACCAGAGACTGCACATGTTAACAAGTGCTGCCATGTTGCTCTCGTCGCTATCAGAGCCTGAGCTCTCAGGATGTGGGGCTGATGTCCCGCCTACTCACACTCATGGTGTTTGTTCAAAACCTAATTTTGCACACTCATCAGAAGGGTAATGTAATTAGAATTATAAAAAGTTTTTTTGTGTTGACAATGTTGGGGGCGGGACTTTATATTTACACTGCAGCCAGCAATAGGAGGCTTGCTTTAGCTTTAACTTCCTGATGTTGCTCATTTATGTGTTTTTCTACAATCCTTAGTTTGAACTTGCTGGTCATCTGGGAGCACAGTTCTAGTTAGAGGCTGCATGTTAAATATTGACCTTTTTACTGTTAATTATGTTTGCTTCAAGCATTTTCTGACAAAAAATTATGAGAAGGTTTTTCCAAGGTTGGCATTAATGAAAATGATGAGGCCTAACCATTAAAACTTTAGGATAACTAGTTCAAGAACTAAATTTTGAATCTCCAGCCTGTGCACCTATACTAGAAATAATACTCAAATTACTAAAAAAAAAAGTTCAATTTTAACATTATGGCTTTATTTACCTTAAATACATCATTTTAATTTGAAATTCTAGAAGTTTAATATACATTTAAACTATGAAGAACAGAAACTTAGTAGCATCATTTTTCAGAGAAGTAAAATGTGGTTTACGTTGAAACCCTAATGTTGATTTGAGGATAAAGTAATCAGACATTTAACAAAAATAAAAATCATGCTTCAGGTCTAATCTTGGAACTTTTTGGTGAGCCCTGCTGGAGAATTTGTCTGCGGAGGTGGATGATCTCTGGAGGAGTAGGTGGAGGGGTCGGGGGCTCATTGCCTATGCATGACAGTGTTGTAGAGATATTAGAATAACACTGACTATATTCTGTAAATGAAGAAGAGAAGCACGGGAAGCCTCAGGAGTCCATTATGGATTTTAATAATACATCAAGGTAATGTAACTGAATAACCGATCTCAGAGGGAAGAGAAGAGGAAGAAGGGAAGGAAACCGTACACACGTGACATTTGGCTAAAATTACAATATGAATTATGAAAACAAAAAGCACTTTTAGCTTTATCTCGTCTCTCTACTTTTACTCATCTTTAGGCAATTTTGCTCCATTTTCTTCCAACTTCCTCCCTTATCCAGAACATGGTGTAGACAAATAAAAAGTGGAGGAAAAACAGTTTGGCATCTCTGTAGATTAATTAATGTGCCTGCGACTTGGCATCACCGGGCGAAAATTATGTGCATAAATAATATCACTAATTAAAAAGATGCAGATTAACATGCAAATAATGTTAATGAGGATCTGCAATTCCAAAGTGTATTCGCATAACATCAACAATTTAATGTGTTGGAAGGACTGTGTTTGCATTACATTAATAAAATTCAAAGACCCGTGCATAGAAAATTCTGTCGGAGTCTGTGTTTCCACTTGTGAGTTGTAAATTCTGTGGGCAGTAACAGCCACTTCTTTGGCAGATGCAAAAGTTATTATCTCAAAGGCTGGCTGAAGTGGTGCCATGAGCCAGTACGACCAGCTGTTAGTGAGCGGCCAGCCAGAAAAGCACTAAGACAATTAACTGTATTAGTTGTTAGGCTGCACTGTTTATTTTCTCTCAGATTAATTTCACACAGCTAACCAGAAATCTGCCCAAAAGAGAAAAACAGACACAAAACAAACAGAAAAAAAAAAACAGCTCTGCAGCTGTGGGTGAAAATGTTCATATAGACGCAAATGCTGTAAAGTTGTGGATATAACAGGTCTAACCTACTCACACTTCCATGTCTAAATAATCCCATCAAGTGATCTTACTTTAAAAAAAACTTTTCTTTTCAGAAAAGGATCCTCAGCTTTAAAAAAACAGAAAAAAAAACAAAAAGCAAATACTGTACAAGCATGAGAAAAAGAGTCCCGCTGTGTGAGGACTTAATGGATTTCACAGTAGAAATGAAATGACAAAGTTGAGTGAGCGCACGTCTTCCTGTGGGGCAAATGTCTGGTGGATTTGGATCGTTACCTGCAGAGTAAACAAGGGCCTTTCTTAACAAGGAAAAATACTGCCTGTGTCTATCAACACGATGTCGAGCGGGAAGAAGGAAAAGGCTCTCCGGTCTGCGGTGATACGCATCGACTGTCCTCAAGAGGACATTTACTCTAAACCCATTCATTTCGTAATGGGCAAAGGTTCTAAGCCCGTTCATCTTTCAATTGGCAGAAATCCCAGACGTTTATCATGCATTGTACAATTTCTGTGCATGTGTGTGTGCAAGCGTGTGTGTGCTTTTCACACATTTCACCCCAATCTTATTGAGAAGTGTTTTCTGTCTTCAGCAAACATTGCGCTGGTGCTTATGAGCAACATAACTGTAAAAAAAAAGTCAGATTTGATCAGAGAATAGTGAATATTCTAAAATCTATTCATGAGAATTTAAAAATAGATGGTCATTTTTTAAATTTCAATAAAAAAATAAATGTTAATCATAAAAAAGACAACTAAATCATTATAACTCTAACTTAAGTAAAAAAAAACATGCATTGTTTATTTTTTATCCCATGTTTACAATATTATATGATATAATATTGAATTTTTCTGAGACAAAAACAGAAAAAAAAGCTGAGTTTGTATTTCTTCATCCACGTCTCGTCTTTGTGAACGATGAGGATGTGGTACCTGCTAAAATGTTCAGCCACACAGCGTGCAAACGATAGCTGCACAGGACATACGGCTTGTATTATGCTTGGCATTGCTTGTGCTACAGTGTGATATTCTGGGAGGAAAAAGGGGAGAGGAAAAAAATACAGAGAAACACAATGACCTCTTCAGCTGGGCACGACTCGAGCAGCTGGCCAATAACTTAAAACAGGGCCTTGTAATATGCTCGCTTTGGGCAGCAGGGAGACAGCAGAGACGACGCATAAAAATATGACAAGCAGATGATGGATTAGGGTCATAAGTCTCAGTTCAGCCGTACAAACAGAACATCATGATCGTGTGTTACGACAATACGGTTAATAGACAGAAATTAGCAGATGTTGATTGCAGCCTGGATACCGTCAGCATACCAAAAGGCTCTCAGAGAAACATGGCTGGCCTGAATAAGGTGAACCACATGACTCCTCGCTCATGGTGCGTGTATTAAAACACCCCATCAGATTTACCCTTTTATGTTTCATTAGCTGTGTTCTTTGGATTCTTTCCCATGATACCCCTGTTGCAGCTGCAGACTGACCTGTCCATGTAAAACCCCAGAATTTCAAAGAATAAAAAAAAAATTAAAGCACGAACCATTTTTTTGATCTGTTTCAAAGTTGTCGGGGAAGGAAAGCTGCCTTAATGTAATGATTTGGGGTTTGTATGTCCTCCTCTCATAGCCTAAGGTGAAATGCACATTTCATCAAGGTTATGTTGTATTTGCTCCCCTCATGAATGCAAAGTTAGCTTTGCCTCTCTGAAGGCTTCCAGTGAGATTTGAATGCCGAACTACAAAGCACTTGTTAGAGCGGAGCTTGGCAGATAATTAAATTCAATCTGTGCTCTGGACAGGGAAGCTAACATTTCCTAAAATTAATTGCTTGCTACCAGAATTTGTCAATTTCTCCCTCTCGTTGTGTTGCATTATTTGCTTCTGTAATGTGGACTCAAAAGGTTGTTTGAGCACAACAGTATTATTTTAAATTAAAGTATGTAAACAATTTCTGACACCTGTGAAATCAAATCCTTTATGTGTGGATTTTAATTTAAATTTTTAAGACTTGCTGATATGCAAACTTTATAAAAGGTGGGGGGGGGGGGGGGGGGGGG